>CAEGAE010011511.1:0-52178 GCA_903067095.1 Girardinus metallicus | reverse complement strand
TGCGACAGACTGGTGACCTGTCCAGGGTGTACCCCGCCTCTCACCCGGAACGTAGCTGGAGATAGGCACCAGCACCTCCCGACCCCATTAAGGGACAAGGGTGAACAGAAAATGAATGGATGGATGATTAGAAGACTTTTCTGTTTTACAACATAAATTGCTATAATTTTTTTCTACAGGGCGACTATGGTTCAGCAGCGGTGTTCAATGGCATGATTTATGGCGTGATTTCTCCAGGTGTACCAGACTATTCATGTCAGAGACCAGTTTACATTGTGGATATGTGTGAATACATGGATTGGATAAGAACAACAATTGGGTTTCTTTAAAACATAAACTGTCATGAAATATAATTCTATATAATTCTCATCAAATTTCCTCTCAGATATAATTTTATTATTGTATCTTGACCAGTTTGATCCACGTTTGTAGAATTAGAATAAATCAATAGTATTGTTTTTTTTTTCTCTCACCTGACCTTGATCTCTCTAATGGAGCTTTCTCTGTCTCAGAAATTAACAATAAATCAATAAATGCATGAAAACGAAAATTTTCCTGACTGATTGTCTTTCATGGTTCAGTTTGTTCAGTTGATATTTTCCCAGAACTGAGTCTAAAAATGTGACATGAGTTTTTAATCACATGAAGAGGAACATTGGAAGTAATTTATTTATTCAGTTTTTGTCTTTATTTTACATCAGAAATGAACATGCAGCATCTAAACTCTGCAGCGCTAGAGTCTTGATTTATTTCTAAAGAATTTTAAACTCCAACAAGACCAAAGAGATTTGCACAAAAATAATGAAACAGAAGTCACATAATACAATTAACAAATAATTATAGACTAATAACATAAAAATAATTTTAATATATCACATTTTTAATAAAGATACAAAGGAAATAAAAAGTCCAATAATTTAAAGACTAATTAAAAGTCAAGATCTGGAATGAAAGAAGTTTTAAGAAAGTATTTAAAAACAACTAAAACTAATTAATGGTTGCCACAAATTAAACAAAAATTATCGTAGAAATTTTTTCTCTTTTACAGTTACTACATTTTTACAGTAACATCTGGAAAAAGTAAAAAGATGTTAGTGCTGCTAAAATATATTCAATAATTTATTGTTATGTTTTTCACTTTTAATATTACATCAAATTAAACAGAATGTCATGTTGGGTTCCAGTTTCTTAACCCACATGTAGAACAACACAGGAGAACAGGAATCAGATAAATGAAGTCTATTACAACAATGTGAAAAGGTTGGTGGAAGGGGTCTGGTCCTTGGAGAGGACTCCTGAGGTCTTCTGCGCACTACAGAGCAGCAAAGGGAGATGGTGAGTTTGAGGGTTTTAGGAAAATGAAGCTTAGAGAGAAAAAGACTGATCTTATTTGGGTTAAAGAATAACTTCCACCAGAAAACTGTGGGTTCGGCGTCTTGGTCTCTTTGTGGTGTCTCTTGTTGTGAAGACTGGCATAAATTTGTGAGATCCTTCCAGGTAGGCAGAAAACAGATCATAAAGACCTGTTATTTGACTTATCAGCGATTAAGAAATATATACTCTTGTGTTCTACAGTAGAATATGAAATGAATGTTTTGATTTACTGATGATTAAAATGATTTACTGATGATTAAGAATAAGTATTAAAGGTTAAAATGATGACATATGATTAAGGGAATGAGTAAAATAATGGATTGAAATATTAGTAATGAATTAAACTCAGATGATGATTAAAAAAGGCTATGATAACATAATTGAATTAGAAATTATTGTGTTTAATGATTTATGATGATTATACAGTAAATTGAATTGTATCTGAAAGCGATTGTGCATTCTGTGAAAATGCAGGAATATGTACTTCTCAGAACTGTGTTGTAACTAGAGCAGAGGTCAGGGCCAGAAAGGTGTATGCTGAACAGGAAGGCAAGGGAGTACAAAACAGGAACCAGATAAAGAAAGTGAAACTAGATGGTCAATAGAAAACAACAAAAGAAGGAGAAGTGAGCAAGGCGTTGACCGAAGTGGAAAGCTCTGGTACTTTCCACTAAGCCATCAAATGTTCGAGCAGTCACACAAACTTATCTCCACATACATAACTATGGAGTGTGAAAGTATAAAACCCCGTGGGAAGAGGATCAAACTCGTTCTTAGTCTCCGGTGCTGAAGTCAAGCCAACACGAAGTTGCAGACAGAAGATCAGCAGAGGACCGCAGACTGGAGCCATGAGGAAATTAAGACTTCGCACTCTTAGGGGGGGACAGAACCGATTGTCCCTCTACCCTGGTTCCTGATTTGACTGCTGCTCTGCGCTCGACCCAAAGATCTCAAGGCTGCTACAACAGACTTGGTGTATGGACAAAGATCACTTAGTGACAAAGGACTGAGTCTTCAGAGGACAACAACCAGTTCTGCTTTACTTCCGTTCAGAAGAGGATTTTGCCGTACAAAGACAGGACCCAAACCAAGGACTGCACAGCCTTCTGTTGCCAAGATCATTCACCATCTGGGTATGAGTTGAACTGCATCCCAAAGCCTCGCTTAGCTGATTAGTAACACAGATTAGGGAAAAGTGATAGGAAGTAGTGAGTTTAATTTCTATTATTTTGTGTTAAACTTCTTATTTTCGAATAAATCAAATCTGTTGTTGCTTACCCCTGCTAATGCTTGCTAAATAAAGATTCATTAAAATTCTAATTGAGATTTGTGGACAGTCAAATTAATTGAGTCGTTTACTGAGAATGGTTTTTCTAAATAACGTAAAATCCCTGAGCATGATTCTAGAAATGTGGTAGTTTCATACGTCTCTGACCTTGGGGCTTATGTTGAGCCACTAGAAATTGTCTAGTCAGTAACAAGTGCTCATTATTGATAGAGAGAGAGCTACTGTTAACAAGAGTGGTTTTTGGAGTTATGCAATTGCAGTGATACTCAATTGATTGCTTCATTAACTGAAAAGGTCATAGCTTTTGGAATGAAGGTAGTTAAAGCTAGATGAGTCTCTTTCGCTACCAGCTTGAATAGATTATCTTCCCTAGACCTGTTTCGAAGTAAGACTCGAGGATTTAGAGATTTTCCAGACCCGTCAGACGGAGAGCTGGTCAGCAGTCAGTCCATGGGGCTGAGAGGTTTAAGGCGGGGCTGGCTATTACGCAATAACACTCTAGATGATCCAGGTTCCAGAAAGTGATATCAGCTGGGTGAGTACTAGGTTGAGGACGTGAAGGCTGCGGTGGAGGGTGGACAGAGACAGGCAACAAAAGCTGGTTACTAAGAGTACTTCTCGGGAAAACAGAGAGCTAACTCAGGGAGGCTCAGAGCACCATTACTGGCAAACACTCAGGCACTGAAGTGCTGGCAGTCTGCTCCTCTTAAGCTCCAGGATAATGAGATGATGAAACACAGGTGCACTGTGTTTCATCATCTCTGTCTGATCAGATTGTAGCTCTTGTATTAATTTCTGGTTAATAGTGACACAGAGTCAGCGGGAAAGCCCCTCCACAGTGTGCAGCCTGCTGTCACCATCTGGTGGACGAAAGTGGAAGCTATCCTCCCTGCACACACTTTTGGGGTACAAACAATAGATGTGTTCATTTCATACAGAAACATTTTACTCAAGAAATCGTGTGAAAAGTTTATCAGCTATCCGTGTTTTTCATCCCTTCAAGCTGCCTCAAACTGGTTCTTGTACCGTACAGAGCTCTCCTGACCTCTCCTCTTATCCAGTGCATCACACAGCAGATTTTGATTATAAAAATTAGCACACGTTTCATATAATATCTTCAAACTCTGATAAAACAGACATGAGCAGTTTCAATACGAAAACATCTGTTACACTCAATATTTTCTGATTAGTTTTCATCTTCCTTAGTTATAATGAACTAAAACAATTTCCAAATGAATATATGACTTGTACACTCTTAAGAATGTGATCCAGTATAAAAAACTACTGATTAGACTAATTTTAATCAAATCGTGATCATTATATCTTAAGAAAATTGTTCTACTGATTAAGTTATGTATTGATTAAACCATGAGTCTAAAACTAACCTAAACTGAGGCATACTCAAAACAGTCATTTTCTGTCTAATGTTTCAACGTGCGCTAAAGTTAAACATCATTAAAACTAGCATAATTACAGGAACAATAGATGTTTTTGTAATTATGCAATAATGTATTCTGGTCAAATTTTTACAGTTTTTAACACATTTGCTAATGATAACTTAAACTTTAGAAACATTAAATGTACAAACACTCAAACCTTTTCTGTATTTGAAGAAAGATCAGAGGAAGCCAAACATTTAGCTTTGACCTCATTAGCTATTATTTGCTAGCTAAATGTTTAGCTTTGAGCTAAATAATTAGTCAACTTAATATTTAGTGTAACCCTCCCGACCCCGTTGAGGGACTAAGGGTGAACAGAAAATGGATGGATGGATGGAATATTTAGTGTAGTTGTTAATGAAGCATTTTAATGGCATGCATAAATGCTTAACTAGTTTTCAAAATCTGTCATTACGGTTGTGTGTCTGATCAGTTTCTCTCGGCATTCCCTGATGTTATTGACGTTGCGTCAGGACTTTTCATTCACGTTCAGACATGAAAAGCTGTTTTAGAGGAACAAGCCATTCATTCTGAATTAGTTCTGAATCACTTTTGCAGGTTTGCTAGATTTCCGGTCTGCAGTAATTGTTTTAAGAAATGCTCCAGTTGTTGTGCAAACGTGAAGAAAGAACCAAAAACTGAGAGGAACTCAGTTCAGACGTAAAGGACCAAAAATCCTTAAAATCTGAAGAACTTCTTCATATTAACTTGCAGATTATTGTAGTTTAAAGACTGAAAAAATCGGCTAAAAATCTAATATTTTTGGTGAATATTAGATGCGAATTTAGGTTTAAATAACAGAAAAAAGGGGAAACAATCTCAATTTTACAGGTTTTAAATAAAAGGTTTTACAAATAAGTGTGTGAGAAAATGTGAGAAGGCGTGCGTGTGTGTGTGTGTGTTGTGCACAACTGTTTCTCTGTTTCAGCCAGTGAGCGGACCAACGCTCCTCCTAAACGCGCAGTCCTCCTGCTCGAATCATCGGACAGCTTCTGCTCTCCAGGACAAAATCGATTCAAACCAACTGAAACAGACGCAGGAGACAAACATTGTGGGGGAGAAAACAAGGCGGAGTTCGTGACTTTATTGATCCAAACACGGAGTTCGCGCTGATCCGTGGTAAAGTCAAGCGGTGACAGAATGACGAAGCTGCGTTTTCTCATCAGACTTTTTCTCTACGCCGTATTTTCACTACCAGACGCATTGCAGGCTCCAACAGGTAGGTTCTCACTTCTTCCCTGCAAAAACACAAAATCGTATCAAGTAACTTTCTGTTTAGTTTGCAGTGTAAATAAGACAAAACTAGTTTACAAATAACCTTTCAGCAAAACCAAGGAACTTGTTTTAAGTCAATAATGCCTTAATGTTGGTGGGGGAAAAAAATGCTAGTTCCTTCACGGGAAAATGTCTTGTTATAATTAGGAATTACTGACTCTAAACAAACTGTTATATCTTACTGAAAAGTTACTTATGAGCTAAAGTGTAGTTTTCTGCATGCCTCCATATTTAACAGAGTACTAAACTTAGCAGCTGTTTTAAAATCTATACTTATACTAGAAAAATAAGTATTTATTTAGTATTTCATTTCACTTAATGCCTCCCATCATCAATCTATGATGAAGCCAGTTATTTTGGTCCTCCTTCACTGTCAGAAAGCCTTCAGGAAGTAGTCTCTCAGACTTCCTGTTGCTGGTTCACTGTAAAACATTGGATCTGCATTTAGTTGTGTCTACTTTCTTCTGGTCTTTAAGTCAAATAAATTCAGCAAGTTTTAGACTTTGAACCTAAATGTGTGAGTTTGTGAAAGATAAACTTCCAGTAGTAAGTTGTGTTAACTTTTTATTAGAGTTAAATAAACTTGAGTTTTTAGGTTAGCACTTAAAAAATTTGAAAGAAAAAAAAAGACAGGAGTGAGAACTATTTCCCAGAATGCTTAGCGGCATGTTTCTGTATCCTGAGATGGGAGTGCATTACATTGATCTGACTTGTGTTTTATTAAGACAAGTGTTTATTTTAATGTCCTGTTCACACTAAATGTTCTTGAGCTGAATTCATTGTGATATTTAATAAATTTAAATATCAGATCAGAAATTTTGTTGATGCAATTTGAAACAAGAATTAAAATTATTCTAAAGTAAAATAAGTAGCTATTTTAACTTCATAATGTGAATGAAAATAACTAGGTGAGAGCAGTTTATTCTTGCACATTGTGAATTGTTTTGTTTAATTTCCAGTAATTAACATTTATTTGTTGTTTCTGTTTTGTTTATTTATTCAATTGTGTATAGAATTCAATTAAGTTGAGCCAACTTAATTTATTAAGTTTGTTTAACTTGACCAATTTACGTCAGTCTTACAAAATCATTTATTTTGTCTAAGATTTTTTTTTTTCTTTTTGCAAAGAATCAAGTTCATTTCAGCCGTATTGTTTGGAGGATCAGTCACAAAACACAACTTTTACCAGAAAATGTTCCTCTTTTTATACAAGCTAGGAATATTTACGCATAGCTATTGTAGTTAAGCCCCATTAGAGAAGACAATATAATATTTTGTCCGTAATGTTTTATTTCTCATTAAAACTTCCCCATATGTAACTTTACAGCTCAATATTTGGGCTGTCAGAAGCTTTCCATAAATACTTTATCATATGTTCTGGCAGTCTTGGACCTCCAGTGTTTACAGGGAGTCTCTGACTGTCGTTGCAGTGCTCCCACCGGAGTGTTTGCCTGGCGGCCACATGGTCCTCCAGAACCCCCACCGCAGCACCACCTTCAGCTCCAGCAGCCTGCAGCAGTCAGCACCGCAGGACATCATCTGCGACCACTCACTCACTCCAGGCTGGTACCAGTTTCAGATTTTTGACAAGCGTGCCAGAATGCCCACACAGTGTGTGGAGGTAAACGTTTTCTGTTTTGTTTTGTTTTTTGTGGGTGGGATGTTTAGAAAGGAATTATATTGTGTAAATGAAATTTTAGTCTGATCAGATCTGCCTTTCAGAATGAGATGTTTTAAGGCCTCTTGTCACTTTAAATTCAAATAAGCTGCTGCTGACCACACCCCTCAATCAATCAATCAATCAAGATTATTTATATTGCACATTTCGTCAACATGGTAGTTCAAAGTGCTTTACATTGTGAAACACAAAACCAGAAAACATCAAACAGTTGTGAAAACCAAAAACAGACAATAGATTTTTTCAAGTGCCATCATTAAAAACATCAATACACATTGAATATGTTGGTTAATGTCCCATTTATTATGGTTCGACGCTTGTATTCGCATGTAATGGCTGCAAACAGACGAGCAATTATGCAACCGTACATCTTTGAAAAGCAGAAGTAGAGCCTCCTGCACAATCAACAAGAATGCTGCAAGTGGTTTCTGGTAACTCAGCAACAAAATACAGTGATAAAACCAGCTGATCAAACAGCTTGGGTTACTAGGTAACAGGCTGGATTTGGCTGGAGTTGCTGAAGGTTTTTGAAACGGCTCATTTTCCAGACACCAAAAAACATGAACTTACTGCCAAAAAACAGTTTGGTGTTATTTTTTTTAATTGTTTGGGTTGTTCTTAGAGGCAGTAGAAACCCAAATGGAAGCACAAAAATGTTAGAAATGTGAATTTTGCATAATAGTTTCCCTTTAATCAAGTGGGAGTCTCTTCATGTTCCTTGAGTTTTGTTAAACATATATGAGACAATTTATTAAATGTTGTTAATATACATTAAATGTAGCTTTTCAACCTGCATTTGAATAGTTTTTGATGTACATTACCCACAGAAGTGTGAAAATTACTCTTGAAAAATTATAAAAAATATCA
Source organism: Girardinus metallicus (assembly GCA_903067095.1). NCBI lineage: Eukaryota > Metazoa > Chordata > Actinopteri > Cyprinodontiformes > Poeciliidae > Girardinus > Girardinus metallicus. The sequence continues at coordinate 44,257 of CAEGAE010011511.1, read as the reverse complement.
AATATTGCTTCTATTGTCTTTATACACAGGAAATGAACCTATTAGTAAGTTGATTTATAACCAGCAAGCTAGCATGTTGCTTAAAATGCACGCTCTGTAGCTGCATTGTAAAGTTGTACTTCTTCACCCCTGTGTGATCCAGGTAAACCACTGTGGGACCCAGGCTCCGGTGTGGTTGTCTCTGGGAGACGGTGAGACGCTCCCGGGGTCGCTGGAGGTCAAGCAGCTGACAGCTTGCGCGGCCTGGAAGATCTTTCAGAGCGGAAGCAAAGACTGCTGCATGTTCCGCGTCCCGGTCACCGTCCGGAGCTGTGGAGATTTCTATGTGTACCTGCTGCAGCCCACGCCGGGATGCATGGGCTACTGTGCACAAGGTAAGTACATGCAGGAAGTAGATTCTGTGTTTTCTTTAAAAAAAAAAAAAAGTTATTTTATATATTGTTTGCTTATTTAAGGCTGTAGAAATTACAACAAAATAGGTTTGAATCTCTGTCATTTTCTGAATGAGAGGAAGGCTGGTTCACTGTAAAACATTTGAGCCGCATTTAGTTGTGTCTACTATCTTTTAGCATTTAAGTCAAATAAATTTAGTGAGTTTTAGATTCTGAACCTAAATGTGAGTTTGTGAGAGATAAACTCACAGCAATAGGTTGTTAACTTTTTGTTAGAGTTGAATAAACTAGAGATTTTAGATTTAAAAAAACGCAAAAAGAAAAAAACCTTACAAGTAACTTTTCAGCAAGATATCAGAGCTCGTTTTACGTAAATAATTACTTAATAGTGATAAAATAAAGCCCTGGTCCCTCTGGCAGATTATTTCACATGCATCATGGGTAAAACGTCTTCCTGTAAATTAAATAATCTACCAGTGCAACTGGTGATTTTTTAAATCAATATTAACAAATTATTTGCTCAAGCTGCTATATCTTTCTGACAACTCCATGTATGGTAGTTTTGTCTTATTTCAACTAAGATATTTGCTCTAAAACCTACACTGTAAAAAAAACATCTCTAATTTACGGTAAAAAACTGGCACTGATGGTTGTCAGAATTTTACTGTATTTGTACGGTAAAATTATGGCAACATGTCTCCAAAGTCTGAGACATGTATCCAACTTTTAAAATATGCATTTTCAAACACTGAAAAAAAATTACAAAGTTGAATCCGACTTTGGATACTTGGATACAAATATGATACATAGTTGGATCCAAAGTACAACTAATGTATCCAAATATGTATCCATCGTTGGATACCATGTATTCAACAATGGATACATTGTTGTATCTCTTGTTGTATCATTGTTGTATCCAACTAATGGATACTATGTATCCATTAGTTGGATACTAATGGTTACATAGTATCCATTAGTATGTGTCTGTGAGTCTGTAATCAAAACCAGGCAGACTGCAACAGAGGTGAGCTGTTTGGGCCACAGATGTCCTGCAGAGGTCAAAGGGCATGTCAAGTGTATCCAACTATACATAAGTGGATACATAGTTGGATCCAACTGTACCGTTACTGATTACTGTACTGTTACTCCCAGTAATTTTCTTGTTTCTCTCTGTTCCCAGCTGAGCCACCTCCCGCTCCCTCTGTGCCTGTGATTGTCTCAGAGGTGAAAGGTCACACCGTGTACCTGAGGTGCAGCTTTGACAGCAGCTCCAGCAGCTCTGTGGGCTTTGTGGTGGCCTGGTCGCGCCTCTCAACTGAGGGCAGGAAGGAGGAGCTCAGGAAGGAGACCACCATCCACACCTCTGCCCTCATTGAGCTGGACGGCTTCAACCTCCGACTGGGGGACAGGGTGAGACTCTGGGCTGCTTTTACTCCATCTTCATTACCTGTGGCTGAAATAGTTCAAACACCAAATATTCCTTAGTAAGTGGAAACTATTTTGGCACTACTGCTGAATTTATCTTCTGTTGTTGGGCGTCCAGCCAATCAGCGCCAAAAAACACGAATGGTGCTAATATGACTAAGATGCTAAAGAAAATACATTTAGCTAAAATGACTGTGTATCTACATGTTTGTTAGATTTACTGCTCCAGCTCCAGTTTCCTGTTGGAATCACCAGATATTCAAGGCAGCCCCGTGGAAAGTCAGGAGTTTTTTGCAGGAATAAAGGTATATGTCTCTTATTACATATGTTCATATATAAAATGATGAATCCAAATGCAAAGTTTATTTTATCTACATAATTTATTAACTACATACAGTCACCTTTCTAAAATAATGGCCCAAGTCAATTTTTGCTAAAATCATTTTTGGCAAAAAAAAAAAAAAAAAAAGACTTAGGCCATTATTTTACAAAGGTGACTATATGTAACATAATTTTAAAAACTCCTGTTGGTATTTTTATGCTGACCAATGAAGAGCCTCTATATAAAAAGGCTTACTCTTTCTTTAAAAACTCCTTTGTGCAGTTAAAACCAGAAGTTAGCCGAGTGTCTGAGAACGGGAGGCGGCATCGGCTTGTGGTTGAGAGCTCGGTTCCGGTTCCATGTCCGGACGGTTCTTTCTCTTCTGCAGAAAAGTGTGTTTTATCTCTGCATCTCAGCACAAGTAGTGAAGGTAAAGATCAAAAGAACTAATGGCTATAGGTCAGGGTGTCAAACTCATGTTGGTTTTGGGCCAAGTCAAGAACATGAATGCTCTCAAAGGGCCAGAATGTACTGATAAAACTTGTTCACAAACTGTGAAAGTATCAGTGAATCCTTAAAATTAAATACTGGACATCTTTTCAGTCCCTCCAGGGTTTTGTGATTTTTTTTGCAGTAAAAATCAAAGTGTTTGTGGTATTACTTGGAAATATTTACGATATTTGTGCTTATTTATGAAGGCAAATGTGACCTTTTATTACTCGCTGTATAGGTCATGAACTATAATCTGACATCAATTGAGGCTGAGGCAACTGTTTAACACAAGTAAGAAAGTTTCTAAAACTTTTTGAGAAAAATCTGCAATAAACTCCCAATGATTAGCGCAAAAAGTGCGGGGTTTGGTTGATTTTTGCATGAATTTCCACAATTGTTCGCAAGGAGCTCAAGGGACAAATTGATATAATTTGGCAGTAAACGGACAAAAACTGAATTGATTTGACTGATAACATAATATTTAACCACATTTATTGTTTAGTCTGGAATCTAGAGGGCCACATAAAAAGCTAAGTTTGTGCTATAGATCATAATTTTTAATTATTTGACCAGGTCGGATGAAATATATCACTTTTACACATCTGTAGTAAGGTAAAGAAACACATGAATTTATGAAGGCTTACTGGATTTGTTTTATTTTTCAAAATCAATTTTGGGACATTTTATATTGATTCTGAATTGTAATAAATTAAAACCTCAATTTTTATGTAAATCGATTTACTTATTTTTGGCACATACCATTTCCTGACTTACAAAGACGAGCCCTCATCTTGTATATGAACAATATGTGCTCCTCTATTTCCATTTTGAAGAGTGGAGAAGAGAAAATGAGCTCTGCTTCACATTTATTCCCCAGGAAAAATATCAATTAAATATTTGTGGACAATTTGATCAACTTGAATAAGTGCAGTGAATTTGAAAAAGGCTTCAGTTCTTAGCATGAGATTGTTTTAAATTCACTAAATAAATTAACTTAAATTAGCTGATGCTAATGGTTGTTTTTCGTGCTACTACAGAAAAAGAACCATTCACTGTATTCTCTAGCCTCGTACCAGAGGTGCGAATGCATTTTAATTCTTTAGCATCTGCTGTTTTAAGTTAAAGAAGTAAAACGTTTTTGCACATTTTCACAGTTTAGGAACACCTGGTTTCTTTCAATGTTCACCCTAACACAATTACGGTTGCAGAATTTGCTTCTTTCTTAAACAAACTGCACAGTTTTAAGCCTTTTAAATCTTTTCAAATCAACATTTCATCCTTTTTCCACAGATGAGGATTTGTTGGGTGCAGATTTGTCTCTGTCATCTTGTAAAGTGGATTTATCTCGGGGTCTCTGCAGTGGCGGGGTCTGTAGCCGGGTTCTGGTCCACTTCAGTCCCAACACGGACTTTATCAAAGACGGTGAACGGACCAGTCAGATCTCTGTGAAACCCGTCGTCACGCAGAACTTTCTCTGGAACGGATACTCACCAGAACCTGTTCAGGTAGGCGCATCGCACTTTGAATTAATTTCCATTTAGTTTGCATTTCTTATCTAAAAGGCAGTTTATTATTAGTTATTTATTATTATCTTATCTTACTCGTTATATTTATCAGCTTATCTAATTGAGTCAAATTTCTGTTGCAGTGTTTGTAAACTTGCTTGTTTGTTTAACAAGTTTCATCAGATCTAATTTGAATTATATCTGAAATTCAATAACTAATTCAACTTAGAAGAGTGACTTAAAAAAATATGTAGTCGTTTTCTTAAATATAAATTAATGCTTTTTTTAGCATTTAGCTGGTTACCTAGCAACCCAACTCAAATTAGACCTTGAATTTCAGTGAGATAAACTGTCAAAATAAAGGTCAAATTAAATAATTAAACAAACACCCTTTAAAGGAAGGAATAAAAATAACTCTTTATTTCCAGATAACCATTGCTGATGTTCCCCCAGCTTACTGCTACTCCTTCACAGACCCCCACATGATCACTTTTGACGGCAGGTACTTAATTTTAATCATCTATGGTAATAATTATAATGATTTAATAGTATTGTTGTTTGTAGTTAGTTCAGAGTATGCTGAAAACAAATCTTGTCGTTTTCCCAGATACTACGAGAATTATCAAATAGGCACCTTTGTTTTCTACAAGAGTGACCTTTGGCCCTTTGAGGTCCATGTCCGTCAGTGGGAATGTGGCAGCTTGGTGCACGCCGCCTCCTGCGTGTGTGGATTTGCGGCGTGGGACGGCGGCGACGTTATCGCGTTCGACATGTGTGATGGCGAGATGGGCGAGACGAAGCCCCGACTGTCTGTGAAAAGCGGAAACGCTAAACGAGTAAAGAGCGGCTTTCGGATCAGTGAATCCTACCAAGGACGCAAAGTCACTGTGAGTCAGCAGCAGCCGCATTTCATTATGAATAATACTGGAAATCTACATTTGTATAATTTCTAACAGGTTTTGAAGGGGGCCTATTGAGCAATATTCACATTTTGCAAGTTTTTGTACTTTCATCTGGGTTCCTACAGCTTCGAAAAACAACACAAGTTCTTAAAAAAACATCTAGCCATTTTTTTAAAAAATAAGTTCATGTTTTTTGGTGCCTGGAAAATGAGTCATTTCAAAAACCTTCCAAATGTAACGTCACAAATCAGCAGGCACTGCCCGTTACCTAGCAACCCCATGGAAGCCCAGTGTGTTACCTAGCAACCCAAGCTGAGTTCCAGGACTTGTGTGTAAAAGTGAAGAATGTTTTAAGCCTTCAGTATTAGGTATTTAAAGGGGACCTATTATGCAAAAATCACATTTTGTAAGTTTTTTTCCTTCCATTTTGGCTTCCACTGGTTGCAACAAAAAAAAAAGTCCACGCATTAAAAAAAAAACAAAAAACACCCAGCTGTTTTTTGGCAATAAAGTTAATGTTTTTTGTGGCCTGGAGAATGACCCGAACAGGGACTGGGCTGTTACCTAGCAACCCCAGTCAAGTCGCACCTTGTTACCTAGCAACCCAAAAAAGAGCTACAGTACATTTGGCTAGCTCCTTTTACCATGATATCACTGTATGATGGCAAGTGTTTTGTTGTTGACTTATTAACCAGAAACCACTTGTTGCATTCTTTTTGGTTGTGCATTAGGCTCTACGTCTGCTTTTCAAAGATGTACCGTTGTATAATTGCACATACGAGTGTAAACATTGAGTTGGGGGCGTTGCCAGCAGCAGCTTATTTGGATTTAAAGTGACAAGCTGCACTAAAACAGCTTATTCTGAGAGGAGCTCAATGGAGCAGAATAAAATAAAAGTATCTAAGAATGATTTTGTACAAAAAATGTAATGAAAATACTTTTAAGCTGTTCAAGACAACAGGTCACCTCTAATATCTGCAGATTTTGAATAAAAACTTGTGGTCTGACACTCTTTGCAGATCACGTTTTCCTCTGGAGCATTTGTTCGTGCAGATGTCTCACACTGGGGAATGAGTCTGACTCTGAGGGCTCCCAGTTCAGACCAGAATCACACATTGGGTCTGTGTGGGACATACGATGGATGGCCAGACAATGACTTCCACTCAGCAGGGGGTGCTGTGCTGGAGCAGCTGCAGGATTTCATATCTGAGTGGAGGTTGGTGGGTTTCAGCTGTGTTTTAAGAATAATAATTTCTGTCAACTGATCCACAGATTAAGCTAAGCTACGCTCAGGAGCACAGTAGTTTTCATTAGGTGAGTAAGTTCTCCTTTATTCTGTATGTGTTAAAATTTAAATGGCTATTTCAGCTTTTCTGGAGGTAAATATCACTGAAGAAACATCCACTATCCTGCACCACCTTTAAATCACTAGCAGTCATCAAAGCACTTTGGATATCTGGCAAAAACACAACGCTGACAAAGCGAGCGTTGTGAAGAAGAAGCACTAGAATCAAATATGGCCGTCTGCTGCAGTTAGCATCAGATCCTGTTTCCATAGCATGGAGGACTATCTTAAAATTATTTTAAAGATTTTGGACTGAAAATGTTCCAAAATTCACCTCAAAAATATTATAAAGTGCATAGTTGGTGAAATATGCTCTACTTTCCTGTTATATATAACAAGTAACAAAAATCCCGCAATTTAAATTCTTCAAATGATTAAGATGTTAATTAATGTCCAATCTGTCTGCTTGTTTTTTCTCATCTTTTTTTCTATGTGCAAATTTTGGAAGCGTTTTACTTAAGAAAAAATAATTCAAAATTCTGGACTGGTTGTAAGTCTGCTGATGAAACATGTTTTGTTTTACAATTTAATTCAATTAAATTCAGTTCAAATGTATTTAATGAAGGGCAGCACATTAATTATTTGAAAATAATAGATGTAAAAGTTAGTTTTCTGCAACTATAAACAAGAAAAACATAAAAATGCACATTAGAGAAAGCTAATTATCCCCAGTAAAGTAGGTTAGTATACATCTGCTTTTTCGATAGCTTGAAATGTGAAGAAACAACAGCTTCTTGTCTTAAAAGGTGGAATATTTTCCTGAATCAGGGAGAAAAATCCTTTCTGTTCCTGTAGTTTCTGCATTAAACTCTTTTACTTCTTCTGTGTTTCCTTCAGACTCCCTGCAGGCAGCAGCTTGTTTGACTCCATGCCAGCCGATGTGAACACACCAAACATTCACACATTCTGCAACTGTCAAGCAGATCACCTGAAACCATCTCTCAGTTCTGAATCCAGCTGCTCCAATCACAGACTTTTTAATTTTCTGAGTTTTATCCCCGCTCTGGATGTCACAGCTAAATATGTCAGTTCAGTGGAGCTACAGACAGAAAATAAAAAACCACAGCTCACTTCTGGTCGCAGTGTAAGTTCCCCACTTCCGGACAGCCTCTCATACTTTTTCCCAGAGGATCATGAGTTCTCTGTTCAGCCAGACGGACTCCCAAGATGGCCGACTCCTGCTGGTCTAACTCAGCAGCAGGCTCAGGCTCAGTGTGAGCGCACAGTGGGAAACTCGAGTGTCGCCGTCGGCTGCCGGCTCCTGTTAGCGGGTTCAACAATCAGCCGAGCGGTGGCCATGTGCGTCGTCGACCTACAGCTGAAAGACGAGCCGTCGTGGCTGAATGCCACCTTGCCGCTGCTGGAGAACGAGTGCGAGCGAAAGCTGGTGGAAGAGCGGAGGAGAGGGGAGGAGCACCGGGAGGCGGCGTCCATCCTGAGGTGTCCGGACTTGTGCAACGGGAACGGCCAGTGCTCCGAGTCGGGCTGCGTCTGCTTCCCTGGGTTCGGTTCACATGACTGCAGCGAGCTGACGGGTAAAACTCACAACAGACACAAAACCCAAGAGATTATACCAAAAAACTGAGATTTTAAAGGCGAACTATTAGGCTTCCTTGAACGGGTTAGGAGAGGCCTATGATTTTTGCACAAAATCATTCCTATATGATGAGATTTTAGTGCGGGCTCTTTTCAGAATGAGCCATTTTAGAGCCTCTTAGGCTTACTTGAAAAGGGCTGCAAACAGATGCACAATTATACAATCATACATCTTTGCAATTTGCAACAAAACACTTGTATTTTCGAGCAGCCATTGTACCAGCAGTAAAACCAGCTGACCAAACTTGCTGGATCTCCGGTTGGGTTGCTAGGTGACGGACTGCACTGGAAAACACAAAATCTTACCAAGTATTTTTGGTCTAGATCCAAGTGCAAATATGTTAGCAAACTTAAAATAAGACAAAACTAACTTATAAGTAACTTTTTTGTAAGATATATAAGCTTGTTTCAAGTAAATAATGCCTTAATATTGATTTTAAAAAAGTACTAGTTCCATTGGACATTTTTTCCAGGTTATAAATTAATCTATAGAGCAAGTGCTTTTTGTTCAGGATTAAGGAATTATTTACCTAAAACAAGCTTCTACATCTTGCTGAGAGGTTACTTTTAAGTTGATTTGTCTTATTTTAAGTGTATTAATATATTTGCACTTGAAACTAGACCGAAATACTTGGTAAGACTTTGTGTTTTACAGTGTGGGTTTCGCTGGGGTTGCCAGGTAACGGCGCGTTGCCCGTCGAATGTGACTAAACGATCAGGAGGTTCTTGAAAAGGCTCATTGTCCAGTATGTCTCTGGCAATAAATCAATAACAACCTATGTGGTGATTGACACTTGATCAATATTAATTAGTTAGTATATTCAGTAATTTTACTCAACTTCTATCCAGAACCGCACAGCATTCTGGGAGATGTAGGCAGAGGAAAGACTCTCATGGCCAGATAGGCAAGGTTGGTGGAATCAATTAACTCACTCACTCTTTGGTTGCCTAGCAACAACTCACTCACTCTTTAGTTACCTGGCAACAACCTACTGAGTAACAGTAGCAGCATGTTTTGCCATAGCGTCTCAGCTGCTTAAAAATAAAAAACAGCGGCGTAGAGAGAAGGAAACAGACCTTGAGAGAAAATTGATAAAACAGGAAAAGTCACATCAACAGTTTGGCAGTATTTTCAGATATTTTAAACAAAAAATTAATCAATATTTATCGATACAGTGATACGTTTTTCTAACATATGTCCAGCCCTACTTTAACTTGTTGCCAATAAATTGGTGGGTAGCCGTTTTTAGAAGCGGTCCACACGGGACACACAACATAAAGAGTCCAGACCAATTTACATACAGCGGAGAGGTTTTATTAAACGTAAGTCTGCACACAGAGGGCCTGGGAGTTGAGGCAAAATCAACAAAAGAGTGGGAGAAGTCACAAACCAGCCAGCGGTTGGCCGTCGGATTCGGATCTCTCACCCTATAACCAAAAACCGGAAAACCCAGCTTAGCCTACGAATCCCAGACCAGACAATTTAACAGATAGGTGGTTTAAGAAAACAAAGTGACATCTATTAAAACAGGAGCAGGAGCGAGGTTCAGAGTGACGCGAACACGCAGGTGCTCGTCCAAACTCCCTCGCTCGCCTGGTGGGCGGGGCTTGATCCCTTCCAACCAATCAACTGCAAGGAGAAAGCACAACAATTAATCAGGTACTCATTCACAAAAGTGACAGGGACACGTCACAAGCAGTTCAGATCCCAACAGGACAGAAACATGCAAAATGTGAATTTTGAACAAGAGATCCCCTTTAACATCTATGAAACCAGAAATGTTTTTATGAATGTAAATTTTTGAGGATCCAGTAACAGTTAAAGCAGTGGATACTCTGCTCTTAACCAGTTTTTAAGCCTTAATATGCTAATTTTTTAAAGACCAGATTCCAGAGATCACCAAGTTGAAGAAGGGAGGTCTGTGCAACGTCCGTCAGGAAGATTGCTCCACCATCCAGGTCTCTGGTCACGGTTTCAAGGACTCCAGCCAGCTCAAGTGTGAGTTTGTTAAAGAAAAGGTACTTCGTCTTGTCTGTCCTCATTTTCCTTTTATTGCATTAAACTATTAAACTCTGGCTTTTATTGTCCTTTTTTTATGTACTTTCTTATTTTCTTGCTTCTCTGTTTTAATCTCTTATCAAGATTGAAGACGGAGAATTGGTCACGGTTGCTCCTTGGTTTGTTCAGGCCACTTTTCTGAATGAAACAGGTCTTGAGTGCCGGCTCCCCCTGGGGGACAACCAGGGTCCTGCAGACACGGTGACAAATCGAGCCGTTACGCGCTGGCAGATCAAAGTTAGTGAAGCACTCTGTTCAAAAATAAATTGGTAAATCTTCAGTAAAATCACCAGTTTGTGTGTTTTACCATAAAAAAAGCCAAACATGCCCTGTTACTGTAGCTGGATGTTGTAAATACAGCTCTGACATGGAGACTACAACTTTTCAATGACGCTGTGTGTGTTTGGGGTTTTGATGCGCCGCAGTAATCAAACTTCTGCTGACGGCAGGTTTCAAATGACGGCTACAGCTACAGCAACGCCAAGATCCTGACTCTGTATGACGGAGGCTGTCAGATCTGCAGCCAGGACACAGAAATCATGTGCACCCTGAGGGTGAGACATCTTTCTTCCTAATCCTTTAACTGTGACGCAGCTGCAGCTTTAATCTCCCCGGGTCTGTTTCGGTCGGTGATGGAGGGTTTTTAAGGATGTAGCGTAACGGAGTTGGAGCAGAAAGTTGGAGATAATCAAATATTATTTTCTGCTGAGTTTGTTTTGTACTTAAGATTAAACTGAGGAGCTAAACGTGAGGGCGCATTAACACCAGTTTGGTGCAGTTTAATCAAACTTTAGTTAATTTGCCAGGAAAGTCCAGATTTTGCTGGACGATAAACTGACCCACAAGTTATTGCGATAAACTATGATATTGCTGTTGTTTTGACACCATTTTCAAGGAATATAATGGTAATGTCATAACAATGCAAAAACAAATAAGCGTTAAATTCTAGTGAATATTTGACACTGGAACTGGAAGATATTTTAAATATCCAAAATAAAGAAATAAAACAACAAATCAAATTAATTATCAAGTCTCTTAAAATTGTCCTGGTTGAAACCAGACATTTTTTGAAAAAGAAAAGAGTAACAATAAATCATGCAAATTATTGGGCCGATTTTAATTTATACTGCGATTAACTGATTTATTGCGACAGGTCTACTGATCCATGCTGTACCACTCAGTGTAAACGAGGATCGCTGCCCTGGGACCAACCAGACATACTAAAAATGCGATATTTCTGTGGCATCCTCAACAGATTATGTTTTGATGATGATAATTTAAATGATTTTTCACCAGGAGAAGACGTGCATCATTGGGGATTTGTGCTACAATGAAGGGGAGTCCAATCCCAGCAGTCCTTGCTTCACTTGCCGTCCGGACCTCTCCAAACACACATGGTCCAAAGCTGAGAGTATGTGCAAAAAAACTCATGTTTAATGACTTATACCTGTTTAAATCAGTGTAAATAGACTTTAAGAATGGAGAATAGTTGCATAATGATGCATGAAAGCAGAGAAAGTTCCTAGACAGACAGACCTTAAATAATGTTTATAAGATTTTGTATCTTGTGAATTTGCAGATGGTTTTACAATTTGAGTGTTTTTGTTTCAGGTTAAATATGCTTGGGAGATTAAAGATTAATCATGTACAAAAAAAAAAACATGCTAAAATAATGTTACCTGTGTCACAAAGAATATAAGTTAGTCCTTGTTCTGTCATTCTTTATCCTGGTGCAAACTATAAGCAAAGTAAAAACAAAATGGCGTTGATTAGTTTGTATAATATCCAAATAAACATAAACTTAAAACACCGATTTAGACATTTAGTAAACCATATAAGCATATTAACACATATTATGCTTGATTTAACTAATACGTCATAAGGCATGTAGTTTACAGCACGAACACTTTACAGAATAATAAGACATTAACCCCCACGATAACTAACATTGAACTAATTAGCTGCTAATGGGCAAAATAACCCATGGAACCGCTAGCACTTCCATTAGCTTAAAGCTAATTTTCCAAAACCGATATTAAGAACAAAACAAACATATTTTCCTAAAGCTTGCAACATTCAACATCAACTCACTGCGTTGAGCAATACTCAAAAACACAAGTAGGAAGCCGTTTCAAGGTTAATTTAGCTCACCAGTTGCATCTAACAGCGATTTAAAACACTTCTGGTCCGCCGTTATGTCACTTCCGGTTTTACTTCAAATCACTTGAACTAACGTAAATACACTGTAGAGCCCCCTAGTGGATTGGGAGGAGTGAATCCAACAAAAACAGGAAAAAACAGTAAAGGAACTTTAAAGAAAAAAGAAAAAAAAGCCTGGCCTGGATTTTGACGAAGCAGAAAACCACATTTAAAACACAGTGTGTATGAAAATCCAAAGTCCTACCTTGTCTTCCTCTCAGAGCGATTGGACCGTGTCTCTAATCACACCTGAGCACCTCGCAGCTCAGCCGTGTCCTCCATCAGACGGCTGCTGCTCACCGGAGGCAGTTTGGGTGATTTGTCAGCAGCTCAGAGCTGATTGAAGTCACATCTGGCCTTTCGGCGCTGATGTTAAGGCTGCAGATCTCATTGTTACACTTTTTGGCTAACTTTTACCTCTGAAGCTCAAACTAGGTCAGACAGGGCTTAGAAACATGACAAAATCTCACAGGAGTTACTGAATAATCTGCAGTCGGCAGAGTTTATGGAAGACATTTCCACCACTCTGATGAAAAAAATAAATAAACTTGTATCCACACTTAGGACTTAGATCTCATATATTTATGAGATATTATCTCATACTTTTAACTTGACTGCCTCAAAACTATGACTATGAGATAGCTAATTCATAATTATGACATCAATTTTTTTAGCAATCATAAATGTAGCTAAATGATTAGCTAAACTGATTTAGCTAATTATGGTTATGATAGCTAAATCATAATGATAGCTATGATTTAGCTGTCTCGTAATTACGACTTAGATATCATAATTATGACATCCAAGGGGTTTTTTTTTATCAAAGTGGTGGAAATAGGCTTCCATACACTGTGTTGGGCAGGAATAAACATATTTTCAAAACATGCCGAACATTTTTGAACCAAATTCTTTTAAAATTCATTTTCCATATTTGAGCTGTTTCCTGCTTTTCACCCAGAAAACGAGCCTCCGTTGTTCCAGCCACCGCAGATTCCTCTCCGCTCCTTCCAGGAGGAAAGTTTCACCTACCAGCTACAGGCTCAGGACCCTGAAGGCTCCACGGTTCTTTTCAGCCTGGTATCGGGCCCAAAAGGGGCTTCGCTCACTTCAGCTGGACTGCTGATGTGGAAGGCGACCTCTGAACCCACAGACACCCACACGTTCCAGTTTACTGTCACTGATGCCTGCAGCGCGGAGACGCTCACCTCTGTCCAGGTGAGATCGACAAGCTATTTTATTATTTAGACACTTGTAATTTAGACATTTGTATATATAAAAAAAAAAAATCTAAATCAGCTGTGAAGAGTTTCAAATTAATCTAACATTTAAAGTTTGAAAAATATGATTCAGCTCTTGAAGAAAAACTGGAACATAATAAATAAAAGTCTAGTATTAATAAATTAATCCTAAATGAAACAAATATTTCCTAAGAATTGTTTCAACTTCCTGCCACTAGAGGGTGTTAGCAGTACATAATTTAATTTTGTATTATTTAAAGGAAATGCAGAAAGACTCCCCCCCTCAAAAAAACAACAAAAACAGAGAAAATAAGGATTTTCAAATATATATTTTTTCTCAACTGCACATAATTTCTTTTTTCTTTCTTTTTTTTTTGGCAGAGCCTGCATATTTCAGACTTTTAACAGTGATAATTAACTGTGAAAAGTTGTGGCAAAAAAGCCAAAAAGTTAAAATGTAGATCCAGATATGTTCAAATTTACAAAATTTCAAAGTCAAATGAGAAAATCTGTATTATTAAAAATAAATTTCCAACTAAATTTAGCTTTAAAATTCTACAATTTCCAGTCTTATTTAATCATTAGTATGATTTATATAAAACCATATTAAAATAAAATGTATCACATCTATATATTTTTAAATATAAATGTGCTATAATTTATGTCAGTTATTTTTCTGTATCTACATTCCTTGCCAAATATTAATTTTCTAAAAAAGTATAATTGAGTACTACACTGCTTTTCACAGTAAAAAATGGTTATCTGAACATAAGTGGTGAAATTGTTTATTTATTGTTAAATAAATAAAATAAATGTATGATTTTGTCAGACATAACCAATCTTTCTCTGTATTAACTGAAACTCATGGGTAAAACTATTCTTTTTAAATACCTTTTCTTCCCTTCTTGCATTTGTGGGACCAACTTTGTCACAGATGGATGTAAATATCTAATCCAGGAGCAGTCACACAAAGAAAATAGATTTTATTTTGCCCTCAGGTTTCGGTGCAGTCCTGCGATTGTCTCAATGCGGCGTCCTGCATCACCAACACGAACTCCCCCGTTGGAAGCGGCGAATACGTCTGCGTCTGTCCTGATGGGTTCACTGGTCGGCGGTGCGAGGTGGACATAGACGACTGCAAGCCGAACCCCTGCAGGCTGGGCCGCTGCGTGGACCGACCCAACTCCGTTTCCTGCATCTGCCCTCCTGGAATGACGGGTAGGAGGAGCTGGGCTCGTTTGCTCTGACTAACATAGATTATTCAGTCAATTAATCATTTAAGTGGATAAAAATAATGGTCAGATTCTGCAGAATTTTCACTTAAGCCTTTTTATGCAATATGAGAAATACATTAAATTTATGCAAATAAACAAATCAATTCATTTTATCAAAAAGAATTGTAACATTTTGTGCAATAACATAGCATTCCATTAGTGGACGCTTCATCGTTAGGAGCAAACAGAGCCGGCCCAAAGCATATGCTAGTTAGCTGTTGGTTAAGGTCTCCACGCCACCAGGGGGCCCCCAAGAGCACCAAGCTAACATGTTTTTTTTCTTTTTATCGTGTATACAAAATGTAAATATTTTTACAGCTCTAATTATGTTGTTCTTTAAGCTAATGGCCTTTTTTTGAGTTGATGAATACTCAATTACTAAATTAGTTGACAATTATTTCAATATTTGATTCCTCATGATTAATCGTTTCATCCCTAGCTGAAATTAAGTTGTGATAAAAGTTAGAACTGCTGTCTTTATTCATACTTCCTTGTTTGTATAGTATTATAAAATATTAAAACATTATAAAATACATGTAAAATGGTTGAAATGGTAAAAAAAAATCAAACATTTGCATTTTTCACAGTAAACTTGTAAATTTTTTAATAATAAAAAACATTAAAAACATGAAAACAACACACTTAGAAAAAACAAACATCTCTACCTGATAGGTCACCAAAGAATAGGTCAGTTTACTGTCCAGGTTTCATACAAAACTTTAGCATTTTTAGACACAAGTAACTCATTGACTTTTATTTTAATTTACAATAAAACATATTTTGATTTTACATCAGCTAGACGATTATTTATAGAAAAGAATGTGAAACACATTGAGCTACTTGAAATAAAAATAATTTAAAGAAAGTGTTTACTAGTTAAAAAGGTCTTGGTTTTAGGTTTATTGATAAGTGAAAAGGGTGCGTGGGTGCTTGGTGGTTTTGAACGTTTTGAACATTTCTGTAACGCTTCATTCGTTGTCAGGACGAACATGCAGGGAAGATGTAGACGAGTGTCTGTCCCGGCCGTGCTTCCCTGCAGTGAGCTGCAGCAACACTCTGGGCTCCTTCATCTGTGGATCCTGTCCACCAGGATTCACAGGTGATGGGAAAACGTGCAAAGGTACGCACAACGTTAAGGTTTCCCTAGCTGAACGTGACCCATGTTTAGCTTATTGTTCTGACCTTTGTGCCCTAACACAGAGGAAAACTTAGCAGGTTCTCCAGTGAGAGGGCCGCAGTTTTCTCAGAGACCCAAACCGTCAGGTCCTTCGCCGTGCAGCAGGACGCCATGTTACCCGGGGGTTCTGTGCTTCGAGAGCATCCATGTTTCAGCTGGGTTCGTCTGCGGACCCTGTCCTCCTGGTCTCCAAGGAAACGGACAAATGTGCACAAAAACGGGTGAGATGTTAAGCAGTTTGATCCAATATGGTGAAATAAACTTTGATAAAAAAAGGAGCTGGACTTTTCTCTGGATGTTTTAGCATATTTTGGATCAAATGTTTTTCTGCCTTCTGATGACCTTTGAACGCATTGCTTATTCTTTTATCTCCTCCTTCTTCACCGACTAAAAAAAGGGTACAAAAAAATTTTAAAAAGAAAAGAGGGGATTTTAGACCAGGAAGGTCCATGATCCTTCAGCAAATGAAGCTTTAGCATTATCTTTTTAGTGGCCATCTGGTTTTAAAGAATGAAAGAAATTTGAAATTCATGTCAAACAGTGAAAAAGACAAGTATGGAAATAGATAAACAATATTTAAATTCTTGTCAGTGGCAAGAAAACAAAGTGTAAATAGAATCTTATTATACTTTCACTTTGTTATACATAAATCATCATCAGAATAAAAGCAGTAAAATATTTCCTCTATATGTTCTAAAATTCCAGTTAAATCTCTAGACAAACTCAAAAATCGAAATCATAATAAAGGTTGTTGTTTTTGTTCAGTTAATCATTTTTATATTTTTTATTTAAAGATTGAAAAACATAGCTTCATCTCCTCACAAAAATTATTCCACAAATATTTTTAATATTCATCCTGATCTTTGTTTTTTGTTTAAAACAAACCCTTCTCTCTTAATTCCAAACAAGAAATAACACAAAATAAATAAAACCAAACCTCTGAGTTTTATTTCAGTGTAATGTATTAAATCAAGGCTATGTTTTTGTCGACTTTAAAGTCACTTTCTCTAACTTTAAGTGTCTTGCAGGTCAGGGAACACTCACCAGTGGAGCATATGTTGGGACTCCTGTTTCTAATTTCACCAATGAAAGGACCCACTCCTCCTCTTCCTCCTCCTCCTCCTCGTCTTCTTCTTCTCCTGCCTCAAACAACCAACCATCAGACAGGAAGTGGAGACCAGACACTAGGAGAGCTTCCTTCAAGGACAAACAGCCCACTGGTTCTCCTCAGAACAAAACAGCAGCTCGAATATTTTCTCCCTCCGTCCACAGGGGGCAGCATAGCACAGTGGCGCTGTCCTCGGATACTGGTCATGTGACCTGCTCCGATTCTCCCTGCTTTCCCGGTGTTGCCTGTGAACCGACGCGCTCAGGATACCTCAGGTGTGGACGCTGCCCGCTCGGCTACACCGGGGATGGACTCGTATGTAAAGGTGATGATGAGTATTTTAATCCTTCAGTATGAAACTGATTTATGATGTCAAACTACTACATAAACATTTGACGTCAGATATGACGTCAAATGTCTTTGACGTCATATCTGAGCGAACTCATCCTAGAGCTTTTGAGATCCAGGCTTCAAACTCAGTCAGCTCAGTCTTGAGGCATTGAGGGTCAAAAGTTATCAAAGGAATTTTTGTACGTCAAAGTATGTGGGCGTGGCCAAGCCTCAAATTTGGCCATTCGCCATGAAACATCAAAGTAGAATAACTTCCCCTCATTAGTTCCCAGCTGCACGGGGGGTGCAGCTGGGAACTAATGAGGGGAACTAATGAGAGGAACTAATCTCGTGCAGTCCCCGCAGCCGGGGACTGCACGAGAGCATCGGCGGTGGTGAGTGCGTGGAGTTGCTGGAACCCCCGCGGTCGCCACGAGGCCTTCGGCGCGCTTTGCTGCGAGGGCCTCCAACGCCGCTTGCGGCTTTAATTTTATTTGTTGTTTCTTTTGTTTACTGGTTTGTTGATCTTTGATAATGTGTTCTTGCATTATTATGTCATTATCAACACATTACTTGAAAATGGTCTCAAAACAACAACATTATTGTTTATAATGACACCTTCTGGGACAGTTTATCATCCAGGTTCATTTGTTATGGCAACAGACCTGGACTTGAATTTTTCTCTTATTTTACTGTATTTAAAAAAAATTAATTTTCTGTTTCAGCTGTTTGCAGATATCCGTGTGGGCAGAACATGGAGTGCTCTCTGCCGAACACCTGCACCTGCAGAGAAGGTTACACCGGATACAACTGTCACACAGGTGAGAGTGACGGAGCTTTCTCGCTTGCGCAGGAAAACAAGCTCATTAACACATCAGCACCTCTCCAGATTCGTGCCGTTTATCTCAGCGTCTGATTGTGTGTGTTCACCCCGCCTCTCAGCTGTGTGTCGGCCTGACTGCCAGAACCAGGGCAGGTGTGTGAAACCTGACGTGTGTGAATGTCCTGTGGGCTACAGCGGGCCGTCCTGTGAGGAAGGTAATCTGAGCAGATCCTGAGATGAATCGAACCTGCTGAGAGACGCACGGCTCACTAATTACTGCTGGGTGTTTTTGTGTTTGTTGTGCAGCGAGCTGCGAGCCGCCATGTCAACATGGAGGCACTTGTCTGGCCAGAAATCTTTGTACCTGCGCCTACGGCTACGTGGGGCCCAGATGCGAAATCAGTGAGATGCGCCTTAACTTTTAAAACAGTTTTTCCAGCCAGTCTGTTGACTTTAGATCTTTTTTTTGTTAATTTTGTTGGTGCAACTCCATTAAAGATGTGTCAAAAATACTCACATTTTCTACTTAAATAGAAGTACAGATACTTGTATGAAAAAATATTCTATTAAAAGTAAAAGTACAGGTTGAGCTGTTTTACTCAAGTAAAAGTAAAACAGTACAAAAAGTAAAAAGTAATTTTCACCTTCAAGAATACAAAATGACTTTTGATAAGTCTAAAATACTTAAAAAGTTCTAGCCATACGTTCTTTTACTGACAACATGCTATGTGTTGGTATAGTTTTAAAAAATGCCAAATGCTTACAACTTTTCAGGAAATTATAACATGGGGAGAATGTCTTTGCTGTTACCTAGCAACCACGGCCAAGCCAACCCCGTTACCTAGCAACCCAGTACTAGTTCCGCTGGCAGACTATTTCACTAATAAGACAGGAAAATGTTTTGTTATAAATGAGATAATCTGTCAGTGGAACTAGTACTTCATCAGTATTAAAGAATTACTGACTTAAAACAAGATTGTTTTGTCTCTTATGACTGTCTTGCTGAAAAGTTACTTTTAAGTTAGTTTTGTCTTATTCAAGTATGCTAAGATCAGTGCTAAATTGCACTAGAAACCAGACCAAAAATACTTGGTAAGACTTTGTATTTTTGCAGTGAAGTTATCACACATCTCCGGGTTGTCCTCCAGCCAGCAACATGTCTGCAGTTCATCCTGGCAGAACGGGATCCAGTTCATTAGCTCTATGCTAATGTTTCCATTCAGCCGGGCTAACTGGGCCGATTTGTTTCTCCCAGTGGTGTGTAGCAGGCACTGTGAAAACGGAGGCGACTGTGTTTCTCCAGACGTCTGCAGATGTAAACAGGGCTGGTACGGACCAACATGCAGCTCAGGTGGGAAGGAAACCCGATCACACAGTCAGGCTTCTCCTCAGAGATCGAGCGTAAGCTAAGCTAACAGCTGTTTCCCCTGCAGCTCAGTGTAACCCCGTCTGCCTGAACGGAGGGTCGTGTGTGAGGCCAAATGTCTGCGCCTGTCCCACTGGCTTCTTTGGCTCTCAGTGTCAAATTGGTAATCTTTAGTTAAAGCATTTGGAAGACGCATGTCTCCTTCCATTACAAAAACTCAATAATTCCTAAATATTCATAAAAAAGTACTAGTTCCACTGGCAGATTATTTCACTTAGAACTAGAACTTTTTCATCAATGTTATGGAATCGTTATGGATGCTCCTAAATCTTTCTGAGATTGTAAACGTTTGTCTTATTTGAAGTGTACCAAAATATTTGCACTAAAAACTCAACAAAAATACTTAAGAGTTTGTGTTTTTGCAGTGTGCTTATGTGAAAATTGTACTGTAGTAAGAGTAGCACTACTTCGACATATTTTTACTCAAGTAATAGTAAAAAAGTATTTGGTTAATAATCTGATCAAATCATCAATCATTTAATATTTAAAAATTACATAATGAGACGGACCAATATGTAAAGTTTAAGTGGAGTTTTTTTAATTACGAAAATGAAAATAATCCATATAAGTAACAAAAAATAAAATCAGCCAAAATAAAATGTTTCCTAATCAGTTTCATTCCATAAAAAAACTGATGAAACTTTAACAAAAACTTCAGGTGTGTGAATTTTTGGTTAAAACATGTTTGTTTTCCATTCAGTGGGTGGAAAATCCACAGAAATTTTACCCAAGTAAGAGTAGAAATACTTCATAATAAAGTAAAACTAAAAAGTACAGCGTAGTAAAAATACTCCTAAAAGTAAATTTTCAAAAAAAGTTACTCAAGTAAATGTAATTGAGTAAATGTAACTTGTTTACTACCAAATTCTGCATATTTGTTACTTCTAAGGTGGTTGTTGCATAAAAAAAGCTACTTATTGTTGAAGAAGTTAGTTTTTTAGTTTTTGTTTTGTTTTAGCTGTTTGCAGTCCGCCCTGTAAAAACGGGGGTCAGTGTATCAGAAACAACGTCTGCTCCTGCCCAGAAGGCTACACAGGAAAAAGATGCCAAAACAGTAAGTAATCAGTGTGGTTTTTTTTATTGAGTGCAAAGGTCATCAAACTTTCTGCAATCTTTTGAAGACAGACGGTTGACCTGTATAGGCATAGCATCAGGAAAAGGGCAGCTAGTTTCTCTGCAGACCCCACACATCCTGGACACACATAGTTTTACCTTCATGTTGGCGCAATGGAGCATTATTTGCATAAACGACCCGCTACAAAGGCTGTCTCTGATGCACAAGCAGTTTTTCACATTTTCTCCCTATTTTTTAAAACCAAATTTTTGCAAAAAAAAATGAAAACCTATATATAAATGTATATTTATTTTGAAGTCAAATTCCTTATCTTTGTGCACAAACTTTGTAAATAAAACTGATTCTGATACAACTTTTCTTTGGACTTCTGCTGCTTTTCCACATACAGCAGCTGAACTAAGGAAACTTTAATAGCACGATATTTTAAGACAATTTGATTATATTTTTCTTCTTTTGTCCTGCACAACATGAGGTTAAACTCAGGTCCAAATATTGGACAGAAAATTAGTTTAAAACGCACATAAAGTTCCAAGAAAAGACTTTATGAACGACTGAATGATTATCAGTCAGCAACATTTTAAATGATAACGGGATCATGCGGCTTCTCAGAAGTAAAGTAAGAAAAAATTTAAGGTTTTTGAAGAATTAAAAAGTGTTTTTTGTTCCAGGTGTCTGCGAGCCGACGTGCATGAATGGAGGAAAGTGTGTCGGACCGAACACGTGCTCTTGTTCTTCAGGCTGGAGCGGGAAAAGATGCAACATGCGTGAGTTTATTTGACTTTTTATTTCTAATCACAGATTATACAGCAGGAATAAAAAATAACCGAGAGATATTTGAGTTTATTCTGCAATAATTTATGAAAAAATGTAACAAGATTCCTTTAAAAAGTCTAAATCTTCTGATGAATTTATTTTTCTTCTACCCTGCAGAGAAGACAGAAAACAAGAGCCTATATCTCCAAACCTTTTGGTGTAAAATTAATATAACCAAATGCTGATTATATTAATTAGACAACTAACTAATCAAAGTATCATTTCAATCTTATTTTGAGACTTGAACAGCAAAAGTAACAATCATATTGTCAGAATTTGAAGATGTAATCATTTGATTAAGATGATAACTACTCATTAGTACACAACAAAACTTTAAAATAAATGTAAAACAGCTCTGTTGAGGCACAGTTTCAGGCATAAATGCATCTATTTTATGATCTTGTATGACATAACATAAAATGTAAAATCTGTGCAATGTGGAGACCCACCACGTGAGGATTTACTTTTTTTCCTTAAATCGTTCATAAAACTTGTTTTAATGTTTTGTTTTAACTAATCTGTTATTACACTTTGATGCACATCGTTGCGCAAATTTCTACTCCTACAACCTGTGCATCCCTAATATCAGACATTGTGTTTGTAATGTGTAAATAAGTCCTGAGAGACTCGACTCTCTGCCTGTTTCCGTTGCAGCCGTTTGTTTACAGAAGTGTAAAAATGGCGGCGAGTGCGTGGGAGCGAACACTTGTCACTGTCCCGACGGCTGGGAAGGGCTGCACTGTCAAACACGTGAGTCGATAAATCACACCTGACGATACTGTAAGAAGATTTTACTTACTGCAAGTGGAATAAATTCATGTTTTCATCAACATTTTACACACAATAGATCACTCAGGGATGTTACATCTTCATCAAGAAATAAAAGCACATTTTAAGTCAATAAACTCTTAAAATTTATGAAAAATTTCAGAAAACTTTCACTGGCAGTTTGTTTCACTAATAATATACTTTAGTAACACATCAGGTACCTGTGTACCCAGGTCTTATGTGGTTTGTTTGCTTTTTATTCTGCTACTTTCTAATGCAGATATCTTAAAACACTTAAAATAAGGTTTTATTTCTTACTGAAAAGTTACTTGTGAGTTAGTTTGGTCTTGAAAAAGACGAACACTCTTTGTGAGCAGACGAAACACGTTTTCTTCATGTTTGTAAATAAAAAAAATTACAAACTGGTTCCACTTGTAGATTGTTTCCCTCAGAGTATAATAATTTAATCTAATAAAAAATCAGGCACCTGTCTACTCATGTCTTATGTTTGATTTTTTGTTCTTTAGGTTTTTTTAAATAAAATATTCAGGAAAAGCTGTGAATACTTCCACACACCCTGTTGTTTGTTTTTAAAAATTTTCCAAACATTCTAAACATTTTCTTTAATGATTTTGAGAAGATAAATAAATCACATTTATTGTCTCAGTGGTTAACTGTCAGTTTGACTTTCTATATGTGAATTTGAATACATTTCATCAGAGACTCACTTCTGCAGGATTGTTTTTTTTATTGACGGCGTGTTTCTGCTCAGCCTCCTGCAGGCGGCCGTGCCTCAACGGCGGGCGGTGCGTGCTGCCCGACTACTGCCACTGCCGGAGAGGCTTCAAAGGCCTCACCTGCGCCGTAAAGGTGAGACGTGATGTCACGATTCTTAAAAACTGAGCTAATTTATGGTTTCAGAGGAGTTAGAGAAACACAGGAGATGATTTTGTGTCTTTTATATGTAACAAATGTTCTGTGTAAACCTGGTTTCCTTAAAATCTTTTGTCTCCTTCACAGGCTTCACATGTATGAGAAGATGAAAAAGCATAAAACAAGCAGATGTGTTTTAGTGTTTGAATGTATGATGGAGAACAAAATGTGCTCATTTGTGCTGAGGGAGATGATTTATTGCGTTTGTGTTTTTGTCCCTGCATTTCACTACCTCAAGGCTAAAAACAAAATCTGTTGAATTCATTTAAAGTACTTTAAATATATACCACTCTAAGCAGTGGATGAACATGTCGGAGTCAGGATTTTGTATTTTAAAAAACAAAAGCACGATAAAAAATATTCTTTTCCAGCATTTTCTTTAATATTATAGTTGATATAACTCGTATAATCCAACAGAAAAACTAAACCTTATTTCAGTTTCTTCGAATGATTAATTTTTAATTGAAACGCATCGTTCAGTTTTGTCGACCATCTTGATTTGAGAGCATTTGTTCTTGCAAAGGTTCTCCAGATCTATCAGATTGTGACAAAATCTCTTTAAAACGCCTCACCGCAAAACAGATTTTCTTGTTTTCCAGTTGAATTATAAGAAAAATACATGTAACATTAAAGATTTATCAAGGTTTCATTTTACAAAATCACAACAGGACTGTGTTATTGTTTAACTGTTCACAATTATGATACTTTAACTCATATTTATTTTACAAACATTAACTTTCAGCAAATATTAATTACAATTTTAGTTTTATGATTCTTCCATAAAAATAAATTATAGTCTGTTTTATGAAACTGATTTATTTTTTTTACATTACTATGAAAACGTTTAAGTATGTTGTATTTATTTACATCTAACCCAGATATTGTTGAAAGCCTAATTATAAACATTGTTTTGCAATTATGATGCAAGGAAATTTGCTTCTCTTGTCTGTTTTGTAAATAAATGTTTGACACAACATTATTATTTAATGACAAATTACAGCATTTAAAAAAACAAGCACAGTACAAATGTTTCATTTATTTTTAAAAAAAGGTGATACATTTTATCCAGAACAATGTTTGAGCTACAAGAGAATAATCCTTATTTTGGCGTCTGGAAATGATTAGTGGGATTTTTTCCTCTCCTCGCAGCGAGGACCGGAGAAAGGCGGCCGACAGCGGCATTTGTTTGGAGAAATGCACTTCCCTCCGTTCAGGCAGGGCTGACCGCAGACCGCTGAACCCGACAAAGGAAACAAAACCAAGAGGTGTTAGCTTTTTCTGTGAAATCCCAACAGGCTGGCTTCATAAACTCTGCAGCTGGACTCACAAAAAAGACGAAAAATAAAATCTGAGGAGAAAAGATGATAAAAAGGTAAAAGTGTTGACCTCACCGTTGTGGCACGCTCCACCCAGCCATCCCTCTGGACAGCTGCAGATTCCTGGAGCCACACAGATCCCACCGTTCCTGCAGCCCTGCGGGCAGATCGCTGTTTGGAGCACAAACCAAACAAATGCTGAAGGTTCAAGGAGGAAACCAGGAAACAAACTGAATATTTAATCAATCCATCCAACGAGAACAAAATCCCACATCCACATCGGTTCATCCAGGATGTTGAGATGATTTTATGAGATTGTTGTGTCCTAAAGTTACTGACTTTTTTTTAAATTTTTCAAAAATGTACAAAAGTTGCAAATCTTTCTAAAGTGGGCAGCATTATGTTTTTTCCAAGCACATAACGCCATTTTATAGCCCAATCAAGTAACCATGTCAGCTTCAGTAGTTATATAAATGCTACTTGTATCAAATATGACTTAAATGTAACTTTGTAACTTAACGCTTGGAAATTGGGCCTCTGTCTCTTTAAGAAGCTCTTGTTCTTTCTTAAACTCCACCTTCAGGAAGTCATCACAACATGGCTCCTCTATTGACTCTTTAACAATGTTTTTTTTCTAACCAGCGTTGTTATAAAAAGATCAACAAATGCGTAATTTCATCAGGTGTTTGCTAATTGCTGCTGGCTAGTCTGAAGGATTTGAGTGGGACAGTTTGAAAGCTGGAATGTTTGTAAACTGCAGCTCAGAGAAGGAGCTGCATCGTTGAAGGCAGAGCTAGGTCCATGCAGGCGTTTAGCACAGCTGAATGGTTGCCATGGCAACTAAATGATTTCTCAAACGTTCACGAAAGAAAATCAAAGCAGTAAAGTATTCTTTAATATTAGTGAAAATTACTAGTTTAACTGGCAAATTATTTCACTTATAACACTTCCTTTGTTATAAGTGAAATAATCTGCCAGTAGAACTAGAAGTTTTCATTAGTATTAAGTAATTACTGATTTAAAACAAGCTCCTATATCTTGCTGAAAAGTTATTTATAAGTCAGTTTTGTCTTATTTCAAGTTTACTAAGATATTTACCTTAGAAACTAGACCAAAATTCGTTGGTGATATTTTGTGTTTTTGCAGTGTGTGGCACCTTTGACCTTTCTGTAATGATCACATGCAGCCATTAAACTCACCATCCTGGCATTTTGATCCGCTCCAGCTGGACGGACAGATGCATTTGGCCTCTCCGTTGACGGCGGTGCATTCCCCTCCGTTCCAGCATCCGCCCGCACACGACACTGTGGAACGCCACATTTATTGATTAATATAGCAAACTGATGGGTGTATTGATGAATCTGATGATCGGATGGTGGCGTCAACCTTCTGACCTGTGTGACAGTATCTTCCTCCGTATCCAGGCTGGCACCTGCATTTCCCTGGACGGAGACAAGCTCCGCCATTTTTACATTTGGGGAAACAGTTGGCTGCAACAGAACCAATAATGTCCTATTAATCCTTTTCCAATATCTCTACTCTGAATTTCAGACTTTCTAAAAGAATAATGAACACTGTAATTTAATTATACTAATCTATTATATGTTTTTGTACTAAATATGCACCACTTTGTTAAAAATCCCTTTTTTCTTTGCTGTAAATGAGCCAGAATTGTGAAAATAGCAGCACACATGCAGTACCGTCTTTGAGAAACAAGCCAATAATAAATATTAAGAATCATTCGATTGATCAACTACACACCAAGTTTACAACTAACTCTTTAAGAGTTAGCATATTGGTGAAAAATCATTATTTCCTGCCTCGCAAACCTTTTTTCATTGGTAGTTCAATATAAACGAGCTCATACACTGCAAAAAAACAAAATCTTACCAAGTAATTTTGGTTTAATTTCCACTGAAAATATCCTAGTTCACTTGAAATAAGGAAAAACTAACTTAAAAGTCAATAATTGTTTGATATTATTATGAAACAGCACAGTTCCATTGGCAGATTATATTTTCAATTATAAGTGAATTAGAACTTTTTTACAAATATGAAGGAATTATTTATTTTAAACAAGCTGCTATTTCTTAATTAAAAGTAAGTTTGGTCTTATTTTAGGCATACTATGAATATTTGGTAAGATTTTGTGTTTTTGCAGTGTATAACAGTGTGGTGTGCATTCAATCAAACCCTTTTGCTTCACTTTAAAACCCCAAAATAAAATCAAGTGCAAACAATTATACACAGGTGGATAGAGAACCCAAATATTGTACTCAAGTAAGAGTAGAAATACTTCAACATATTTTTATTCAAGTAAAAGGAAAAAGTATTTGGTAAAAAGTTTACTCAACTACTGAGTAACTGATCAAATTATCATTTAATATTTAAAAAATAAATGCTCAGACACACTGAAATATAAAGTTAAGAGGGAATTTTGGTATTTTAAGGATGAAAATTATAATAATTCATACAAGTAACAAAAATAACAAAATTAGGCAAATGTTTTTTTTAGTTATGTTTTTTTCAAAATCAGTTTCTTTCAATAAAAAACTAATGAATCTTTAATAGAAACTGCATGTGCGTGTCTGTTTATGGTGAATTCTTGGTTAAAACATGTTTGTTTTTCATTCAGTGGGAAGAAAGTCCAGAAGTTTTATTCAAGAGTAGAAATAATTCATGATGGAATTACTCAAGTAAAAGTAAAAAGTACAGTGTAGTAAAAAATATACTCCTAAAAGTACATTCTTTCAAAAAGGAAGAAAAAAGATACTCGAGTAAATGTAACTAGCAATTGTGTGAAGTTACCAAATTAGAGTCAACCAGTTTAATTTTAAACAAACCATTAATGGCGGAAATGACAGCTACTAATCGACTCTAATCTTAGGTAAACAACAGAGTTTTATCATCACACAATTAAAGTACCTGGATGAATTAAAGTGTCGTGTTTTCCTAGATACTCAGACTTTACCAACAGCCGAACTGTTCTTCCAACATGTCGGAACCAAAGTTAGCATCGTTAGCTCCTCACCGTACTGGCACGTCTCCCCTTCGTAGTCCTTGGAGCAGTGGCAGGTGTTGTTTCGGATGCAGACGCCTCCGTGTTTGCACGGCGGGTCGCACTTCGCCTGGAGGTCGAAGACGAACCCGACCGCGACCCCGCGCGGCGCGTCGGAACCTCCGGAGCAAACACCGACAGCAGCGAGCAAGAAGATAACGAGAGGACAGGCTGGCTTGTGGGCAAACAGGCTCATGTTTGGTATTTATTCCGTTTTGTTTGGCGGCTGGAAAGGAAGAAACGGAGCCGGTTTTGCTCCGGCTTCCACACAGAGGCTCCAGTTGGAGCGGGGCCGATGGAGGGTGCGCCCTGGGCGGGGAGAGCGCCGCCTCCCGGGGGGGCTGGCTGACCGGAGCTGGAGGTAAGATTAGAGGAAACTTTACATGGGGCAATTAGGTACAACAGCGTGTTAGGGCATTGAAGATAGGGGGGGAAAAAAACCCACATTTTTCTTGAAAAAACAATATCTGAGTTTGAAAACTGAGAAATTTGTAGGAGTACATTTCTGCCACAAAAAAAAACTCAGAATGTTCTAGAAAAAAGTTTAAATTTCTGAGCTCCAAAGGTTTAAAATTTGCAAGAAAAAAGTCAGAGAGTTTGAGATTCATCTCATAGATTTTCTAGTAAATAATCTTGGAAATTTTCCAGTTAAAAATTAGTGCGAAAAAACTTTCTGAGTTTCAAAAGTGGAAAATTTTCAACTGTTTGAAATTTTTTGTAAAAACTTGGACACTTTTGGAATTTGGAAGATGTTTTTCTACAATTTTTGTATTTTTTTCTCACAAATTTTCAAGTAAAGAAAAAATAAAAATTTTGGAATTGTGAAATTTCCATTAAATCACACAACAATAATAAGCATTCACAAAAATGCGCCGCTATCACTCTCTAGCCACTTCCTGTTCTCTTCTTTGTTGTTCCCGCTGGTAGTAACATCCGGTTGTTGATCTTGACTCGTGTGATGCAAAAAAAGCGTATTTGCAGTTTTGCGAAATACACTAACTTCCGTATGACTGAAAAAGCACCTCATCCTAGCGCAAAAACTTTTTGTCAAAAAATATTTTTCAAAATTGACATGTTACCATAAAGCAAATTTATTTTTGTAATTCCAATTTGCGTAATCATAGTCAATGGAAATGCGGCTACTAAACCCACAAAATCAATTTCAACTCAGAACAAGTTATGTATAACTTGTCGGAATAATTAAATTTTAATAGGGATTCATCTTGGAAAGTTTGAAAGTGTCTCATCAGTAACGTCAACTTGGAAATCCAATATGGCTGCCACATGTATAGAACAGTGGTATCTACAAAAACAGTACATTTGCACTTGTGATAATTAAGACAGTAGCACAAATACTTAACATCTGCTAATAAACATGTTTCTATAACGTCTGAATGCTCAAAAATATGTTGTTGATGGTTTTTATGGGATATTAATGGGAAGGAGTAGGAGGCAGGTTTTAATGCTGCTCCAGTAAATCTTTGTCCTTGGAACAGAAAAAAAAAACATATTGTGTTTAAAAACTTACCAATAGATTGATAAAATATGAAATTTTATCACTTGGTTGGACTAACCCTCAAATAAACTTTATCTGAACTTCAGATTCAGAGTTGCTAGTTTCAAACAAACGGCACCTGGTGGATTTCCAACAAAACATTACTGAGAGAGCACATGTGGAAAAGCCATTTCCTTTCAGCTTGTTAAAGAAAAATGCTGGACATATATATGAACTATGGAGGAAGGTTCTCTCTAATGACAATAACAGACGAGAGAGAGGATGTAGCCGTCTGCTCAGGAAGCCACTTTGGCTCATTAGGTACAAACTCTCTGGAAAGTTTTAACACGTTTAAATGGATCCCAGAGGAAGGGATTTTTCTGTTGTTATAGTTTTTGTGTTGCTGATGAATAAGCTTTATTGAGAAAATCATTTATACAAACAAACTTAATGTCTCTTTAAAACTTCGCCACATGGAGGAAACAAGTAGGGCACAATCAAAATGCAACATAATGCAGAATAAAAGACAAATTTCTCTTTCTGTATATTTAGTTTCACACACTTCCTCTGGTGTTGCTCTGGGTCTGACCACTGACAGGCAAAGACAGCACGCGAACTGGTGCTGTGATGCTTTCAGCAGATGTGAGCATACCAAGACCCACTGGAGGATTTGTTTTTAGAGAGCTAAAGAAGCCCGAGTGTATTTAATACACTGGCACAGAATATAAACAATAGGCTGAAAACATTAAAATAGTGTTCAGACATGGACTGTATGCATTTAACATTAAATACAAAACCCTCCCACAACGTAACTGATCTGTACAATAGTGCCACTGACGATAATTAAACCCCACCACCCCAAAAAACTCAGAAATTTTTAGATTAATCCCAGAAATTTTCTATAAAAAACAAGGATATTTAAGAGTTAGAAAAGTTGAACATTTGCTGAAAAAGAAAACTAATGGAGATTAACTTCTGATTTTTTTTCTAGAAAAATCAAGGAAATCTCCTAGAAATTGCTAGAAAAAAACAAAAATTTTGCGACTAATCAGAAATTGTATATAAAAAAGAAAATTTAACATTTGTTAGCATAGAAGCTTGATTGGAAAATTTGAGTTTCTAGTTGAAAATTTTACATTTTTGAAACTGAAATTTCCCATTTTTTCTAGAAAATTTCTAAGATTACTCTAAAAAAAATTTTTTTGTAGCAAATTTGTAACTTTTCAAGCTCAGAAATTTCCTTGCTATTATTTCTATAGAATTTATGACATATTTTGGCAGAATTTGTTTCATCTACAGTGACCCCCAATACGCTGGCATAGTACAGACATTTTCCAGTAAGAATATTTTGATGCACCATTGGTCGTTTAGCTGCTGTTCTTTCACTAAAGTGGTTTTTATCTGTAGGATAAAAAACACTTTAGATTAGAAAAGTATTTCACTTCACTTCTTTACCTGAACCATTTGTCGGCTCAGATGATCCAGGATAAGTCTAGTCGTACATATATACATGAGTTTTAAAAGGCCTTATTGCAAGGGTTTTTTGGCAATTTGTACAGCATTTATGCAAATGTCAATAGTTTTGAATGTACTGTGTCAAATTCACCTCTGCTATATGAACATTTATCAAGATGTGTAAACATTTCACTTTACTGTAGAAACATAAACGCCATAGTTTAAATAAATGGCTAAATCTAGCACTTTTACAGGATTCAAAGTTCACTAATGTGAATCCCTTTAATAAAGGGATTCACATCCCTTTAATAAAGCAACGTGGACTTGGCGCCACCCAGTGGCAACAAGGAAAACTAACAGTTTCCCCAACAAAAACACAGAAACTTACATGTCGACTTATAATTTTATTTTCCACTTCATGCATCAAAAGCCACAAAAAACAAACTCCTGA
Organism: Girardinus metallicus; assembly: GCA_903067095.1. Lineage (NCBI taxonomy): Eukaryota > Metazoa > Chordata > Actinopteri > Cyprinodontiformes > Poeciliidae > Girardinus > Girardinus metallicus. The sequence continues at coordinate 13,280 of CAEGAE010011511.1, read as the reverse complement.
TGTTAAAAACTATGCACATCTATATTGTTATGATAATAATGACGGCGCTTAAAGTGTAAAAATGGTAGGAAAAGTCACATGAAGGTTTCAACATTAATCAACCTGGATGATTACTAATTAAGTTAGATGGAAAAACTTAGTTTAGTTGGAAAAAACTAATAGTTTCAGAACTCATTAAATGGATTAAAATGAAATAAAAAGTGTAGAACAAACAAGAGATGAACTCGTGATTGAGTATTAAAGTTACACAGTGCAGAGTGGATAAAAAAAAAGAACAGCAAACTGTACAAAGCTCCCATTAAGTTGGAATAATGTTAATTTAGGTTACATTTTTATTAAAACAACCCAGAAAGAGAGTAAATTTGCACATTCTTGTATTTTTAGCTTTTTGTACTGTTCTGATTTGGACCAAAACGACAACATTTTCCCTTTTACACACTTTTTCTTCTTTTTAATCACTAAATAAAATCTGTTTACTTTAAAACTTTTCACATTTGCCTTTAATTGTGCTTGATGATAACAGAAAGAAAAAGTGACATGAGATAGCTGTTAATATTGCACTAATTTACATCAAAGGGCCATAAATAAAATAAAATAATAAAAAAAAAAGGTTACGTATGGGTAGAGACTAGAGCAGCAAAGCTTGGTAATGTTTTGTGTTTTTGCAGCGAGGAACTCTGTAGCCTAAAAGGGGGAAAACGTCAAATTTCAAAGCACAAAATACTGTGAAGGAAGTCAGCGCTTTAGGCCAGATGAGTGTTTTAGGAGAAACTATCTTCACTGAGAAATGAGTTTACACATAGAGGTTTGCTGATGGAGACTTTTTCCTTCCTACTGGTAGACCTGAACATGGCCGTGCATGGAGGTCGTGTTCCCGCCACAGTCCACGTACTGGTACATTTCCTGAGAGACCTGCTCTGCGTGACCGAAGTACGACGTCGTTACCGTGATCCTGCAACAAAAACAACACAGGGAGTTATTTATGCACAACTCCTCACTGGCTGGTTTTTACGTTTAGCCTCAATGCAGTGCTTTTTTGTTTTTTGTTTTGTTTTGTTTTTTTTAAAGTGGGCGGCCACCAGAGGGTGCAGCGGGAGGCTGGGAAGGCTGCAAAAAAAAATAAATAAATAAAATTGAATCCCATTAAAAATTATCATAATTTTTGTTTATTATTCAGCAATTTTTTTTTACATACATGTTTTTTTATTAGCAAATTCCTGAGATTAATCTCAAAATGTAAAAATGTTCTTTACTTTTCAAACTCACAAATGTCCGAGTTTTTAACTCAAACATTTCTGAGATGAATTTCAAAATTTCAGATTTTCTTTTAGCAAATTTCACACTTACAAACTTAGAAATGTCAAAAAAAAAAATTCTAGTTGATTTTTGAGATCAATCTCAAAATTTCAGAATTTATTTTGTAGCAAATTTTCAACTGTTCAAATTCAGAGATTTACTAATTTTTCCTCAAAAAATTCTGGAATTAATCTAAAAGTTTCTGAATTATTTTTTTTTTTTAGAAAACTTTTGACTTCAAATTAAGAAATGTCTCAATTTTTTATTATTTTTTTTATTAATAATTAATCTCAAAATTTCAGATTTAAAAAAAAATATTTAGAAAATTTTTAACTATTCAAACTCAGAAATTCCCTCCCAAAAAATTTAAGAATTTTTTTTAGATTAATTAAAAACTTTCTGAGTTTTTTGGTAAAAATTCACTCCTGTTTGTTCTATCTAAAATGGCCTTAATATGCCATCGTAGTTTAGTGATATAAAAATCTCACTTCTTTATGCGACTGGTGTTCTAAAGAAACTGATAAAGTAGATATGTTTTCCAAGATCAGTATTTATGTTTGTGGGCCTATGAATACTGTCATGCAATCACTTAAAAAAATATGTCATTATCATAAAAGTGTTACAAAATATTGTGATAAATTCTAATTCCATATCTCTCTCATCTAAATACAGTAGTTTTTCTTGAAGGATGGACAGATCCATTTTTTTTCCCCCCTTGTTAACGCCATAAAAATCACATTTAAAAAGGGATAAATGAAATGTTTCAAGGTTTAGCTGCAAATCTAATGAAAAGCAGCCGTAGATGTTCCGGATTTCTCCGCCTCTGCACTTCAGCGTGATCATATTAAGATAGAGACCTGCTGCATGACTTTGAGCAAATAAAATTAGGCGAGCTAATTAAGCTCTGGAGAAATGTTTGCTTTGATAAAGATGATGAATGGAGGAGGAAGCAGAAGTCTTTGGGCCGCTTCGGCTCCAGGCGGTTCTTCAACATGTGTGGGTGCAACAATGTGAGCGTGGAGCAGGAAAAAATATTCGGGACTAATGAGGCTCAAACAAATCCCTCACTGTTCAACTTCAAATTAAAGCCATACTTACTGCATCATGACCACTATGTTGTGGACTTTAATAGTTGGTAAGGTGCAGTAATCACTAAAGGACAGAAAAAACAACTTAGTATGAAACATATAAAGAATTTACTAATATTTAGGATAACCTGGATGCTCACAACATGTAGCTCATCTCATCAGCGATGGTTGTGGGAACGGTGTAATCAAGCTGCAGAACACACAAGACATTTAGAGAACTCGGCACAATTAAACACATCAATAACGTCACAAGCTTCACTAAACACGTAAAAAAAACAACATTCATTTGTTCAGTTAGGAGTAAAACAGCCAGTCAAAAATAAATAATGAAGAAACTCAGACTGGCAAAAACAATATGAAAATAAACTTCAACAAACTGTCTTTGAAATGCAATTAGGAATCCTAAATATGATGCAAAATAAACAATAAAGCATGACACCGATCAGAGCGTTAAGCATAGAATTAGACTGAATAGATCTGCTCTAATGGATTGTCACGATACCCGAAGTAGAAATTTTTTTAAATATCAGAACCGATACAAAAATTAACATTGGACTTTGAGAGCAGAATCCTTCGAAATGCTTTAAAAATTAGTTTTCAAGAACTTTTCAGACTCAACCTACACTGCAAAAACAACATCTCACCAAGTATTTCTGGTCTACTTTCTAGCGGAAATATCTCAGTGCACTTGAAATAAAACAAAACAAGCTTATAAGCAACTTTTCAGCGAGATATAGGAGCTTTTTCAAGTACATAATTCCATAACATTGATGAAAAAGTACTAGTTTCATTGGCAGATTATATCACTTGTAAAGACATTTTCCCCATTTTATAAGTCAATTTATCTGCCATTGGACCCAGAACTTTTTCATCGTTACACATTTGATTGGATTTTCTTCACTGTAGTTGCTTCAGCTTAAAGCAAAATGTGACTCCATCTCTTAAACATTGTGTCCTTTGTAGTTGTCGGCGTTGGGCCTACCTGCCGTTCATCCAGAGGCATGATCACCGTCGTGTTGTTTAACTTGGTTTTCCCAATTACCGTCTTGGAGAACTGCACCTGTGCCGTGATGTTGGTCACAGATATGGCGTAGTAGTTGTTATTAGTGATGTTCAGAGTGTTCTGTTGGGAAGAGATTCAAGTGGAAATAAAATTATTCTTACACGAACATTTAAAAAGCCAACTTTGGTTGGTGGAATTTATCACGCAACATCACCAGGCTGTTTGGACATTTTAATGTAATGTGGTGAGCATTTTGACAAAAGGAAACCCCGGGTTTCCCCCAGAAAACTTGGTGAACCCGGTGGTTGGGCGCTAGGGTGGTCATTCATCGCGTGGCCCGTCGTGTTTTTGAGTTAAAAAATGTTTAAAGTTGTCAGGAAATTTGAAAATATAACTCAATAATTATGTGTGATTAAAAAATTGGAAGGTTAATACCTCATTGCCAATTATAAAGTCTTAAAAATGTAAACATTAAAAAAAAAAAAAAAAGCAATGCTTGGCCCAGTGGGGACACAAGTAAAGCCTGATGGCCCGCCAGGCTTATAATGCACTGGGGGAAACCCTGGAAACCCATTTCTTAAAGAGGAAAGACCATATATGGACAACTGTTTCCTGTCAGAGTTAGAAGTACACATAAATTACCTCAGTGTCTAATTTATGACGCGTAAACCAAACCATGTTTTAATGAAAGGTTTGGTTTAAGTCTACCAACTACAACAAATATATGGATTCATTCTTTTTTTTTTACTGTTAGCTTCTTTCGTTTCGCTTGTTTGTTTTTCTATTTTTGTGATGTGTAGGCCTGTTGTAACTAGTGATAAAACAAACAAATGCATGATAAATTAAAACAAACTCAATAGTTTCTCTCTTTTTACCAAAACCTGAATGATAAAAGTCTTCAGTCTGGTGTTTTGGTCTCAACTAGCCTTTTGTTGAAGGACAATTTTGTTTACAGAGACTTCATAATTAATTTTATTTGTTTATGTTTTGTTTTTTTATATTTAAAATTTCTTTCATCTCCAGTTTTAAATGTTCATCAGAATTTAAAGCTTATTGATCTTTGGGAATCCATTTTGCATTATTATGACATCGTCAATATCTCTGCAAAAAAAAAATCTTAATCAGTAACTTTGGTCTAGTTACTAGTGGAAATGTTTTAGTACACTTAAAATAAGAAAACTAACTCAGAAGCTACTCGTCAGGAAGATATAGCAGCTTGTTTATGATTCCTTAATATTGATGAAAACGTTCTAGTTGCATTGGCAGATTATTTAACTTATAACAGGGGAAAAATGTCTTGTTACAAGTGAAATAATCTACCAGTGGAATTAGTAATTTTTAATCAATACTGATAAATATTTTACTTAAAATAAGCTCCTATTTCTTGCCGTAAAGCTACTTGTGAGTTAGTTTTGTTTTATTTCATGTGAACTAAGATATTTGCAATAAAACTTGGCCAAAATTGCTTGGTAAGATTTTGTGTTTTTGCGGTGATATTGCTTGAAAATGGTCTCAAAATAACAATATTATCATTTATTGCAATAACGTCTGGGCCAATTTATCGCCCAGAAAAACCTGTTATCCTGACCGTCCTAGCATCGTTCATGGAAATGTTAAAAATGACCAAAATAAATGAAGTTAATTCTTACTGTAATGGTGAGATAGACAATTCGCTGCTCCTGATTATAGGAAACATAGGCAGACTTGACTCCAACGTACGTGACATCGATGGAGCGCGGGAAGAGGAAGAAAACGGCGAGGCAGGACAGCAGGAGGCAGAGAGCCACAGATATGGTGACATAAAGCTTCCTGGAGGAGAAAGGAAACAAGAAGCGGGAACCTGAAACCAGCTGATGGCTTCACATCTCTTCCTCCTGCGGCTGCTGAGCGCGTTTCATTTCATCAGACGGAAAACTACAACAGCTAATCCATAAAACGGGGTCAGAGTGCAGACTTACGTCCTGCTTGGCCGGAGCCTTTGGTCACTGTATGGAATCAGAGCCACGAGTTGATTTTCCTGACCTGTTAGAAAAACAAAACAGCTGAGTGTCCTGCAGCAGACTGAGTAAGCAACAAGATAACAAGATTTCACAGTAAACAGAACTTAATGCTAAATGTTTCAGTGTTTTTAATTCACCGGTCTGACAGTAATATCGGCCCCGGTATTTTAAAATATTCTAAATATCTGTGATAATGTGCCAATCTATAACAACAGCTCTATTCTTTCTACATTTATGCTTTATGCTCTGAGTGACATCACTCTTTTTTACATTATATTTAGAATAGGCCTGTCACTATAGCAAATTTTGCTAGACAATAAATTGTCCCTGTAATTATTGCAATAAATGATGTTTGTTTTGAGACTAAACTCTCAATTTCTATATTTTTTATACAGTTTTGGTTTAATTACTGCCATGAATGTTCTTTTAGCAAAAAGGCCCTTTTTTTGTATAGTTCAGTTAACAATTTATCAATTACTAAATTAGTTGATTAATTCAATAATCCATTAATCACGATTAATCATTTCAGCCGTAATGCATGTAGATGCAAATGTACATATTTTTGTGCAGTTTTGGCTTAATTACTGCTCTGGGAACATTGTTTTTCAGCAAGTTGCCTTATTTGAGTCTTTATGCTGCAGTTAATGATTAATATGATTAATCGATTACTAAAGAGAGTTGCTTTGAACCATAGTGAACGAAACGTTGGTCAACACTTTGATGTGTAACGATGGCACTTGACAAAATGCAATGTTTGCTGGTTTGTATTTTTATGATCTAAAGCACTTTGAACTGCCTTGTTTTTCAAATGTGCTATCCAAATAAACTTGTCTGACAGATTAAATTAATCATTAATTCAAAAATCAATTAATCACAATTAATCGTTCTTGCCCAAAACCCAACATGTAAACCTTAGCTTGCATCCCAGATGTTTAACAACCTGAGAGTCTCACTGCAGACACCAAAACTTTGCATTACATAATTACACACAATCAGCAGTTGCTGGTCAGGACCTCTTTGCTAAACAATCAAGCCGTGTATAAAATGAAGCGTTTACCTCGTGGGATTCTGCCAGTACCCTGGCATGTCGGACACGTGACGCTGTCCCGTCCAGTGAACTCCACGTACGGGAACTGAGACACGTCTCCGTGCTTCCCGTCGTCCTCCGTTTGACCGTCTCTGAACTCGCCAGCGGCCGTCAGCGCGTCTTTACTCTCGTCTTTGTTTTTGGACAAGTGTGACTCGGCTTTGCCCATGGCTGCTGCTGAAAACAAAAAAGATAACGCAGAGCGGGAGGAAGTGAGACAGAGGAGCATGACGGTTGACTAACAGCGTGCCAGGGAACCATTTGGATGTAAAATTGGAACTTGGACCGATTCCAGGAAATATTTCCCAGGAGAAGAAGCTGCAGCTGGTGCAAATGAAATGATCCTTTGTGACACTAAACACTAAGCTTATTATTAAATCAAATATTTCTTGGATGTACCAGTACTGTTATTTTGCACTCCCTCCAAGCCAGCTAACTGATTAATAGGCATAATTACTTCTTAAATAGCTTTAAAACTGCCCTTTGTCAATAGTGGGCTTTGTTGGGAGGTACATATTTTCTCAACACTTACATTCCAGCTGTTTTCATCAATATATTTTGGTTTCCAACACAAAAACAAAAGTTTAACAATCAATTTCTTAGGTGAATTCATCATAGTGCAACAAAATTAACTCCTGAGTCAGTCATTTTGTTTTTACTGACATACAATGATGGCAAGTCTGAAGCAGTATTTTCTAGTGTTTAAATAACATGATTAAATTCAATTAAATTTGAAGTCATAGTAAAAATTAGAGCCCACTCTTCTTTTTCCAAGACTTATTTAAATGTAACCATAAGTGTAGAAAACAGCAGTTTCCACACTGTCAACATGCATTAGATAAGAACAAAACTGGCTCTACCAGATTCAGGAGATGGAAAAACACTGAAAACCCAGCCAGGTGTTGCTAATAAAATGCACTTCATTAACTGTTCAACAGCGAGTCCCTGCAAATTCCCCTTGAAATCATGTTGAACAAACTGAAGCTCCAGTTCAGCCTCAGTTAGCATGTTAGATATTAAAGTTTATGACCGAAATGTTAAAAAAATACTAAAAAGCTGGAAAAAAAGTTGAAAACAAAAATGCCCCTCTGGTTTAAAAAATTCAGGATCAGTATTTTTTGAAACTATGAGCTCAGAGTATAAATGACTGGCTGCAATCCAGAGCATTATGTTTGGAGAAAAATTATTTCTGATCACCAAAAACACCTCAATCCAGCCGGGTCTTTATAAAAACTAATATCTCTGCCTTTATATCTTTAAAAAAATAACAGTTTCGTAAAAGTTTTCACATGTTTTAAACATGCCAAACCCATAGGGGGCAGTGTAGCGCAAAGCTGAAACCTGTCAAAACAACCATGACTTCCTGTTAGAAATTAAACATGGCTGCAGGTTTTTTTTTAATTTTTAATACTGTATTAGAATATAAAGTTATTAAAACAAAACCATGTTGATTGGGAATTATGTAAAAGTAAATGGATATATTGGCGCATTTTTTGTCACAGACTCTGATGTTGATTACACTAAATAATTGTTTTTTCCATGTAAATATACAAACACAAATACTGTATGTCTCCACTTTGGTCAGAGTTATTAAAAATAATCGTTTTTATTTATATTAACAGAGTTTTCATGTGGATGAAAAGGGCTAAATCAAAGTTTTTCCATTCCTTTAGTAAGCCTGAATTGACAGTCATGGATAAAGTTTCCCATGACTGTAGTTTATAAAGAATTTCCTTCTCTTAATAAGAAAGTTTGGTTCAGAAAAAATGTCATCAGTCTATTATGTGTGTATTTTTATATTTCATAACACACAACTGAAAGTGGTCTAAGACCAGTCCATCTGTGGTTTATGTCTTCCTGTGTCTGTTTCCTGTCAGACACAGGAAATGGCGGCTCGCTTTTGACTGGGTTCTGCAAGGGTTCTGTTAAAAGGAAGCTGTTTCTGTCCACTGCTGCCACATGCTTGCTCAATACAGAACATTGCTGACACATCAATGACTTGATCCCATTAGCTGAATTTCCTTAGCTTTATATTATTAGAGTTGTAAGAAATCAAATCTGAATTTCCCTCCAGTCCTCAAAGCTTGTTGTCTTGACCAATACATTTATTTTCCATATAAATAATATGCCTTAGAAGCATTTTCTTGTGAAGTTCCTTTAGATATCATTTGTTGTGAATAAGAGCAACATAAACAGTTCAATTCAATCGTTTTAAATGTAAAGTTTGGTAAACAGGGCACTTTTTTTAAGCTGCGTCATATTTAATAGTTCAGAGTTTCACCTTTGACTTTTCTAACCCGACATGCATGTTTGCAAGCTCTTACTTATAAATTAATTTATATTAGAATCATATTTGAGTTTATTAGGAAAGTTTGTGCAAACAGTCAATAATAGAATATATTTAAAATATAATTAAATTAAAAAGGCCAATTTTTTGTGATACAAAGAAGGAGGACAAGGTTCAATTTATGCAAAATTTGCATAATTTGGGCATTAATATGCTTTTCCCCCATTGTAATGTAATGTTTGTTTCTACATCGTGTTATATTTTTATCATGTGGAGCACTTTGAACTGCTGAAACGTTCTAATGAAATGAGCTTGTATATGTTTAATGTTTTGGCTTGGCCGTGACAAAGCGCTGATCTTAATCTTATAGAGAAGTTGTGGGCAGAAATGACTCGACTCTGTTACACCAGTTCTGTCAGGAGGAATGGGCCACAACCCCGGCAGTTGAACGAAAATCAATAAAATTGACCCAAAAGTCAGAGAGTTCAAAATACAACCTCTCATTCTGAAAGCACGTAAGACATAAAAATGTTATATTCAATCATTTAGAATATAACTAATTTTTTCAGATTAAAACTGGCTTTTGAAAATATTATGCAGGTATTATAAACATAATTTCATCAAGTTTTTTTTATTGGCCTGATGTAATATTCTCATTTTAAATGTTTTCAATATCCATAAACGGAAAACCACCATAATTAACAGTAAACTTAAACTTATTTGAATATTCTAATTTATAGAACGCTATTCTCTCTCTCTTTCTTATTTTTGAGTCATTAGCAAATAGAAAACATCTTTGTAATTGTCAGCTGAAATAAGAGAAAATTGGTCTTATTTAACTTCAGACAGAGAGACAAAAAGGTGTGCATCTTTTTATTTAATGTATGTAAACTTTAGTTTGACTGTCAACAGTTAAAGCTGCAGAATGTAAATTTATAAAAAAAACATTTTTAAGCATTTGTTGAAATTGTCACTATGTTTCGAGAGTATGTTATAGTACAGAAAATGTGGAAAAAAGTTTTAAAAAGTCTTCCAGTGCTATTTAAAAACAACCAGAGCCAGGAGGAGGGTCTTAGCGCTGTCAATAACCCTCCGGTGGCGCTGCAGCTAGCACAGCCTAACATGTCCGCCAACAACAGCGAATAAACAGTTTTCCTGATGAAGTAGGTTGTTTCTTCACCATTAGCACATTTAGCAGCGAATACTTTGGATTGATTGAAAGCGTTAAGACCCTCCTCCTGGCTCTCATTGGTTGTTTTTGGTTGGGATGACTGATTGTGCTGCATTCACAACATACTGACATGATATGGTGCCGTTTTTAACAAATATGTAAAAAAAATAGATAAATCTTTACAAAAGTTACATTCTGCAGCATTGGGAGAAGCAGTCTTAAAATTATTAAGTGGAATAAAAATTAATGTTTTAAAATTAGGTTATGTTTTTATACAGAGCCAGTTTGAGCATAAATTTACAAATTATTAAAGGGAAAAGGAGGATGTAAACATTTCCAACTGCATCCACCATATCAACCTATTTTATTAAAACTTGTAAAATTCTGATGCAGTTTTTAATTTTGGTGTGCCATTATTATTGGCCGCTCTTTACAAACTTTTCTAGAAGTGCCTTTTGGTTATTTTTATGTGGAAAATGTGGTTGCAAAGCCACTTAATAGTTTAATACGTTTAGTCTGTTGTCGTCTGCTGATTATTAGGCTACACCAACCTTTGTCGACCTCTTTAACTGAGAGTTTTAACTCATTTCAACAGAACATATATAATGATGAGTGACGAAAACAGGCCGTGGTGAATATTAAAACAAACTAGGCCTCCGCCATGCTGCTGCCACTGGAGCCAACCACGAACACAACGCATCGACCGGCCGGGGAACAAAAGAATACCTAAACCTCTTTTAATCTCAACACTAAACGCGATTGCTATTTCATTTAGTTTATTCCTCCACATTCAGAAGAAACAGAATATTCTTTGGAAGCGTTAATATGACGCTCAAATTTACATTTCAGGACTAAAACGTTTGCTCGACGACGCGTGTCGCGCGAGATTAGCATCTAATCCAAACCGTTGTATGCGAGTAAATGAACAACTACACGGGTGAATTTTTCTTCGTGCGTAAGGTCTTACCTTAGATTGGTTTTATCCGAACGCCTCTCCCATCCGCTGCTAATGCTCGCCGTTTGTTTTGGTTCAAGCAGCAGACCAGAACGAGGCCGGTGACGCCCCTCGCCTCTCCTGATTGGTCAGATCACAGCATCAGAGCCTCTGATTGGTCAATATCTGCAGCAGTAGTTTCAGGCAAATCATTTACTGAGAACATTTTACTAACACCTGTAATGACCGCTACATTTTCAAGCATGATGAGGAAGAGTATTGTTGACTTAGCAGTTTCATCCTTTTTTAAATATTATTTGATGTATCAGGTTTATTTATTTGTTTGTTTATTTATTCATATAGCATTCAGTACTTTCATCTGGTATTTTTTATTAAACACATAAATACTAATCTTCTCTTCTAAATACATGGAAATGAATATAATTTTGTCCCAAACTGTATTTGTGGTCTAGATCAGTTATCTTCATTAACATGATGGTAACACTATAGTTGCAACCAAATACTGTATTAAAGACACAGGCATCAGGCTCATTTCTTGTTTTTAGGCCGTAATTCCCAAAATTATTTTTATTTACTAAATGCCAAAACTAGAAGAGAAAGAGGTTTTGTTTATTTTTTGTTAATGCAATAAATTGTGAATTTAAAGATGTGAAAAATAGGAATACAGATATGTTATATTGTCTGATGTGACTGGTATCAATTACAGATTGTACTAAATTGGCTTTATCAAGATAAAATTATGTGATATTTTTGTCTTAAAAATCCAAAATAATCCGCAAGGGAACGAGGGATGAAGGGGAGAGGGATGAAGGGAGGGAGGGAGGGATGAAGCTCGGAGAATAATTCAAGAAAAATTCTGAACAATGACCATGTTATTCGTGAGATCGGCCTGGGAAGCAGAGCATCTTTGGTCAGAGGTTTCTTCAGATTTGTGTAGAACAGTTTGTGTTTGGAAACTCTGTGCTGTTTGTAGTGAACGAGACAGCATTCTGCATGGGGATTGCTGCAGTTCCTGGAAATCTGAGTCAGCTGACTGTCAGTCAACAGAAATTAGGTTTAGGCTTAGTGAGGAACCGTTGCAACAAGTTCTTCCATTGTTACTCTTAATCTGGCAGGATTTATCTCAAAATATGTGGAAAATGTCTAAACCTGCAGGAAAAAGTTGAAATTGAAAGGCACACATAGAAAAATATACATTGAGTTATAATTGTTTTCAATAAAATGATAGCCAAACCCTTTAAATAGCTGCATTTTATTAATGTGTGATTTGACTTTTTATTTTTATGAGTTCATATGTTTAGCTTCTAATAAGAAAATAATGTTTTTCTGTGCTATAAATACGATGCCCTTCCTATTACTTATCACCATGCTGGACAAGCAAATAGTAAGGAAAATAGTAATGAATGTAGTAAGTATATACTGTAATTTAGGGAGATTAAATGTAAAAATCTCAGCATAAAGGCTGCACAGTTTATAATGGTGGGCCATTGAAACTGTGGAGAATATGAACACCTCCAATACAAAAATATTGTATTTGGTTATTTCATGCATAACAAAATACATAAATTGCCCTGTAACTCTTCTTCTACAGCAGCATCTGATGTTTGACTCTAAATAATGACTTTGGCAAAACCTAAGCAATCGGCATAAAAGATTTTACTTTTGAAAAGTAAATATGAAAGAAAGGTGGATAAAATCTAACACAAAGGAAAATATGAATAAGTAAAAGTGTTGAATGTATAACACAGGGTTGGGTAATAAATAGTTGTTATTAATTAATGGAATTTTTAAAAGAAGATGATTTTTTTTATCAACATATACCAGGATACCAGGAATGTCTGTGCAAGTCCTCCATCATCCAGATGATGGCGCTGTGCTGCCACGATTGCGATCATAATTTAACAGCAGCGAGCCTCTTATAAACAACATGGTCATTAAAACCCAGGAGCAAACATCAAATTATAATGGATTTAATCTAATCTGTCCTAATCTCTGTGATCTCAGAGAGGCCGGCCTGAATATTTCATACACAGGTGAGTTTGGGGAAGACAGAGAATGGTGGATATAGATTATAACGTCTGCTCCACCGGTGCTACGAACTCTCCATATCAATCAGTTTTAAGAATCTGACAGATTTCCAGTTTAAAATGTTTATTTTTGCCATTATGTGTTATTATGTTAGTATGTAACTTTTATAAAGAACATTCACTAGCAAGGACCACGCCACAAACATATGCGTTTAAAGATTTATTGATGAATGGATGAGGGATGAAGGGAACGAGGGATGAAGGGAAGGAGGGATGAAGCTCAGAGAATAATTCAAGAAAAGTTCTGAACAATGACCATGTTATTCGTGAGATCGGCCTGGGAAGCAGAGCATCTTTGGTCAGAGG
>CAEGAE010011505.1:0-10599 GCA_903067095.1 Girardinus metallicus | reverse complement strand
TATATATATATATATATATATATATATATATATAAAGTGTTTTACTTTGCAAGTTGAGTTACTTAAACAATAATATTCTAATTTATAAAATATGGTGTTTATTCACTCTCACTTTTGTGTCTAGTTTATTTGAACACTTTTAAACAAGTATTAATATTAGCACACGGGTGTAGACTAATTAATTTCACCCCCCTTAAAAACAGATATGAAGCCTTAAAGTAAATGAATCTGTTATTTCAGCAGCATAATCTTATGCTGGAACATTTTGTGTGTGTACATTTACTCAGTTAGAGAAAAAATGTTCATGTTAAGAAACAATGTTTTTTGACTAAATCACTCTCAGCATAGTTATTGGAACCCCTGCCTTTGATATTTTGTACAACCATCTTTCATTAACAGGACAGCTCTTCCACCTCTCCCATCATAAGTTTGGAGCGTATTGAGAAAATGATCTTTGATCAGTTGTCTTTAGACAATATTTCCAGATGCCTGCAGGTCAGGGGTCACCTCTTCTGTTCCACTAAGCCTCGGGGATATAGATTTGGGAACTGAGATGGTTATAGCTGAAGGCAGATTTTATTTTTAATGAAGGATTTCTGTGTTGATTTGATCATATGTTCTGGATCGTCATCCTGGTAAAAAAATAAAACAAAAAAAAAACAATAAAGAATCATTTTCAGTTTTATGGCAAGACCACAAGTTTGTTATTCAACATTTTCTGCAGTTTATAAAAATCCATGAGGTTATGGTTCTTTGTCAGGCTCTGGGTCTGTTTGAGTTTGGTTTTGGGTTTTGTCATTTCTTTTGTTCCTGAGTTTTCTTTGTTAGTTCTGCTTTTTGTCCCCATTCCACTGCAGTTCTTCCTTAGTGATTCTAGTTACCATATTTATTTCTGTTTATAGTTATTCTTAGTTACTGTAGTTTTAATATGATTCTTTAGTGTAGTTATTCTTTAGTGTTAGATGTATTTCCTCTTCCCCTGTGTACTCTCTGTCGCCCCCTGTGCCACTCTCTTTCCCTCTCCCTCTCCTCAGTCTCCTGCTCCCTTAACTCACACCTGCGAGCTGTTAGCTCATCAACCAAGGTCCTCTGTCTCAGCATTCAACCTCTCCAGCTTCTCATTTCCAGCTACTCCAGTCCGGATCTTTTATCTAGTCCTGTCACTTCTCCGTTCTGCCCTGTGTTCTCCTCATGACCCCCTTGCTGGTTTTCTTTCCATGGATGTTTGGTTTTCATGTCTTTGCCGTGGCTCCCTTTGATTTTTGTAAGTTTTTTTTTTTCCATATCTTTTTAAATCGTCAAATTCATTGGCCACCTCTGTCGCCTGTATTTGGGTCCTTCAACAACCATCTACACATCTTGACATTCTTAAGTTTTCTAGGAAAGAGAAAAACACAATTCCATATATTCATTCCTTCTTTGTCAGTTCCTGGAAGGCTGAAGTTGATATAAGCCTCATCTTACCAAGCAATATCGTTCCAGTTGGTCCCAGCAGAGTTCAGTAAACTCCATGATCACGTTAATTATTGTAGAACAGTAATTGTTTCGCCCAAAATATGGCTACCATGCAAGTAGTGTATATTGGTTGTTGTGGAGACCAGCTACGTCAAAAACAAAACACTCATTGCTGCAGTTTTTAAAATATTTATTTTCTCACCATCCTCCTCACTATGTATGTAGGCAGGTAAATAGTGCATTTGCATTTTATATACACACCATAAGGGAAATAATGTCTCATAAATTTCTAATTAGAGATTAATAGAAGCTCAGATCAATTTAAAAAGTCTAAAGTTATAAATAATATTTTAGTTTTAAAGTGATTGTAAGTGTACTAAAACCTCTTCCACGAGTAACTGTGTTAAACGCAATCCTTTATTATTATTATTTTTTTTTTTTTGCCTTGGGATTTTTTTCCTAACTAATAAACAATAAAATAATTCATACATAGCATGGTTCTTCCTGTTCTACACTGTAACTTTATAGTAATCAGTCTAACCTTGAGGAAAAACACATTTATGCATTTGCAGGGCAGTTTGATGGGCGCGGTGTTACCCTGCTGGAGGTGTGTGGGAGCTGGCCCGAGAGCTTCGGCGTGCCCAGGCACCATATTGGATCGGCAGACATCAGCGACGAAGGCCTGCGGGAGAGGCTAGCCGACGCCATGTCTGAGTCTCCTTCAAGAGACATAGTGGGCTCTGCAACAGGTTGGTAGAGGATTCATGCTGTGTAATCACACTCATTCTTCTTTGAACACACATTCTTTTCATATAAATGGAAGTATTTTATCTACTTTTCTTTTAAAATTAGGCAAAAGGATACTTATAATCCTAGCATAATATTCCCCTTCAAGTTATTTTAGCTCAGCTGTGTTTTGTTCTGGTATATTTTAAGTACATTATTAAATCCCCAAGTTAAAATCTAAAAAGAAATCAGTCTTAAGTAATAATATAATTTCTTCTCTAATTTTTGCCCTTTCACATATTAGCAAAAACTAATTAAAAGGTATAGGATGCCCATTTCCAAATGTCTTCTGCTTTTAGCTTTTTCTTACTTGCATTTTTCAAATTACCACTTCATTTATTACCAGAAATATTCAAACCAATCTGATATTATGTGAAAAAACAATTGTCTCTTTTATTTGATCATAAATTTACTACAATTAAGCACATTTTATTGGTTGTTTCACTAGCCACTGATGCCTGCCTGACCTGTGGAATCAATAAGTGACTTAAATTAAACATTTTTGACAACTTGAATACCAGGATTCTCGAGCAAAACTGATTTTTTAATCTCAATGGGATATTCCGTTAATAAGATAAAAGTAAAATAAAATAAAATAAATCAAGGCAGCAAGTCCTGGGACTTAATGGTTAATACGAAAAGTAGGAATCATAGAAGTGGACAGAATATTCTTGATGCGTTCACTGGCTCTCATTGCTTTTGCAAAGAGTTAAGAAATGTGAAGCCATCACTCAGACATTTGACTGTCACAACTTGTTTATTTCAGGATCCTGACCAAACAGAACTGTCATATTTTCCCTCTCGGGATCCCAAAAACATGCAAAAAGTAGAAAAATGCCTCTTTGTTCCATATGAATTTGTGCCCTTCAACAGAAAGACGCTTCTTCCTGTAGGTGAGCAGTGTTATTTTACCTGCTCCGGATTTCCCAGAAGGGCTTTTCTGACCATTTCATACACATTAAGAGTTCCACGTGTCCTCATGTGGTGCTGCTCTTCATCACACATTTCATTATCAATGTACCTAATTGTCTTGTGACCTCACCATTGCATTACCCAGCAAGCAGTGCAGTCAGCTCAGGATGCAGTGATTGATTAGCTCAAACAGAGTGACATGTTCAGCTTAGAGCTCTTGGTATATCTGCACCCGTCTTGCTTCGATATGAAACTTCCTGTCTTTGTGTGTGTGTGAACCAGGTTTTTATATCCTTGGGGGGACCTGGGTGTACGCGCGTGTGCAGCAGACATGCCGTTGGCCCTGACAGTCCAAATGGTTAACTCGTTTAGGAAGCGGCTGTGAGCCCCCACCATCCCCCTTCTTAAGTGAACAAGAGCTCCTTTGATTTAAGTGTATGTATGTGCACAATATTGGGAGGGGGACACTTCCACAGAGGCCGCTACAGGAATGGGAAGGGTATTTTGTAGAGGAGTGGGGGTCACAACACTGTAATGGATTTAGCATCGACTACCAGCCCCCCTCCACAAGCCATATTCAGCTGCCGCTTTCTCCCCCCACACCACATCTTTCTCTCCATGTAAGGACTTAATCTTATTTGGACTGTCTTTCTCTTCTCTCTCTTTCTCTTCTCATCACTCTTTTCTACCCCCTCTCATCCCTCTTTTTCTGTTTCTTCATTAGATTAGACATTGGAGCTTCTGCTTGCCACCAGTCAGTTGCTCCTTGTTCTCCACCATCACATCTAAACCCCTTCTGTCCCCCTCCACCCCTCTTTAATGTAACACAAAATTCATTACTGATCACATTACATCAAACCTTACACACACGCATGCACACGCACACAATGACACTGTCTTTCCTGTGCCTTGAGCCATGATGAAGACATCATCCTCAGGGAATGTGATGGACTTGTTGGTTTGTCCATCCATTCATACAGGCACAGAGGCTTCAATCTTTGCTGGTTAATCTAATTGCGCAGCACTTCTGCCCGGGAACATATAGGAAATGTCCCTGTGTCTTCTGTAGGCAGCAGAGAGCCATGTGGGACCAGGCGTTGTGGTTTCATTAGACGGGGACATAAATTCAGTTGTCATTATTCATCCTGGTTGCAGAATGATGGATGGATCGACTCTGTGACAATACTTGATAACTTGTTAACTGAAGAAATAATCAGGAACTGCATACATAACTCTTGGATTGGCTCTATCCCTAAAGGCCATATTCACATTAAACACACACTGTACTCACTTGTACAGTGTGTGCACCTTACCTTACGCCTTACCTTGAAATAAAAAAGCTTCAGTGCCATCTGTAGGCATATTGAATTGCGTATATTGACATTGCAAAGTGAGCGATGTGGGACTCTCTGCTGCTGTTGATCACTGCAAACCTATAACTTCAGCCGTGGTTTGTTTTTTTTACACAGCAGAGAATTTTTTTAACTTGTGTATGTCTTAGTGAAAAGGTATTATTGCATTGCTTTGGTGTGGAGCGATTCAGATATTTTATCAGACACTCATGTTCTGTTGTGTCTATAATCTCTTCTGGATTGTTTTGCCTTCTGATTTGCCTGTGGTTCACATATTCTGGGCCTGGTTGCATGCATCAGACTGTGACATGTATTCCATGATGGTTTGTAGATGAACTGCAAACTCCATAATGTAGAAATGTGACTGTCATGTTGGATTGAAGTTTCCTGACCCACATGAAGGAACACACATGACACCGGTAAGTCTTTGGTACAATGAAGATTTAATTCACAGTGAATTTTGTCGGTGATTTATAAATATAAAATGATGTGCTCTGCGGAGAGTGTGGGGTTGCTGGCCGCCTCAGGTTCTGTTAGGAGAAGGAAGAAGTTAGTAGACACCAGGATTGAGGGATTTGAGAGAGGAATGCAGGGTGAAGCTTACAGTCTCTTTGGCGGAGATGGGCTATGAGGAAGAGGCGTGGATCCAGGTGAGTGTATCTGAGGTTGCAGCGGGGGAGTCTGGAGCCCTGCTGGGCGAGGAGCAGTTGGAAAACGTAGGCTGATTGCTGGAATCAGCTGCAGGTGGGTCAGCCTGCCAGAACTCTCCCACGAAGATCCTCTATAGGATGCTCACTCGAAACACAAAACTGAAACCTAACAGTGACATTGTGCTAAATTTTTAGGACAATAAACATTGTGTTAAATGTTCTTGTTACACGTTGAATGTATTTTATAGACACACATTCAGTTCTTACAGATGAACATTTGTCAGGATGAACTTTGAATTTTGCAGAGCCAGTGCATGCACTACAGAGATGATATACTCTGTGTGTGTGAGTACTTGGCTTGTTTGGGGTATGGTATTGGGTTTTGTTCAAGGTTCGCC
Organism: Girardinus metallicus; assembly: GCA_903067095.1. Taxonomy (NCBI): domain Eukaryota; kingdom Metazoa; phylum Chordata; class Actinopteri; order Cyprinodontiformes; family Poeciliidae; genus Girardinus; species Girardinus metallicus. The sequence continues at coordinate 5,046 of CAEGAE010011505.1, read as the reverse complement.
CTACGTCTGTACAAGTAATGATTAGAATTAGGAAAAATGTCTGGGTTAGGTATGAATGCAGTTACTAAAATTAACGCAAGCTGTATGGGCAGAAATACAACAGGCTATAGAAATGAATAAAAAATGACTTATGGAAGTCAATGCAAAGTTCCTGTGAAGATGGAAAGACATACTGTGTGTGGGGGTGGGTGTGTGTGTGTGTGCTGTCTGGAGCCAAACATGCTTACCTAAGAAAATCAACAGGCAATTGAATTGGATTATTTAAAGAATTTGTGTTCTAACACATTATCCCTGATAGAAGTCATATGAAATACTAAGTGTACAAGGCAGTCAAATTCTCCAAAACCCAAACCCTAACAGACAGGAAGAGATGAATGTTTTGGCACCCCTGATGTGTACCAATAAATTCAGGTCTTATTACACTGATTTTGTTCATATATCTAACCTTTGAGTACATCTATTCAGTTGGGAAAATTGCTTTTAACTAAATTATTGGTAGCATTAGTGTTAGTACCTATGATATGAAGGAGTTTTTACTCCTTCATTTCACAGGTACGAAGGAGTACAGTACCATATTGACAAATGGTACTGACAGTATCTAATATCCTCCTGGAACATTTTAGAAGGTTGAGGGATACAGATAGATACAAACGCTTTGCACAGTCTCTCCAGATCACCCAGAATCCTGAATTATCTTTTATGCTCTCTTCTCCTCAGCTCAACCCACAATAGGAGTTAAATCTAAGAACTATGATACCCATAAAAAAACTGATGATTTTATGTCTGGATAACTATTTCTGCATTGATTTGTTCATATTTTATTGATCATTATCCTGCAGAAAGATCCAATGGTGATCAGTTTTCTGACAGAGTCCACTCATTTTTTTACTTAAAATCTCGGTACACCAGACCCAACCTTGAAATCTGGAGAAAAAAATTAATGCATTGTTGGCTACAAATCCGGCCTTCGAAGGATGCAGCCCCTCACTTTGGACAAGGCTAAAGGGTTTGGTTTGTTTGACAGTGCAGTGTGAAAGCAAACCGCACCAACTGAAGATGGATCAAATGTCACAACAGTTTTGGTCACCAATAAAACCGAGTCTACCAGACTATCAGGTATAAAAACACCCTGAGATTTTTTTTTTTTTTACCTTCCTTAAGTTCCTGTTCACTTTGCATTGTGATCACATATACTATTCCTCTCCAGCCTAGTGGCCAGTTGCTAAAGGAAATGAAGCGTTGTCATGTTGTATTCACATGTCTTTATGTGAACAGTATTTGCAGTCTCTGTGCATATACATGTGCCTTTTTGTGAGGGCCAGGGCAGATGGTATCTTGCTCAGTGTTTCCCTTTAATGGGAGCTGTGACCCCAGCAGTTAGAAACACAGTGGGGTCGCTTACATAGTCCTTGAACCTGATTGCAAACACACACTCAGTCCTGGCTCACCTGTAAACACATCATCTTCAAGTATTTTTCCTGTCATCTGCTTCAACATGGCTGTTCAGGCCATTTATCAAAAGTTTCAGATTTATCTGTCTGTTTTTCAATGCATACTGGCACGATGCTGCTTACAGTTTTTTCCTTCATGCCTCCAAAATTAGTCTGCAGAACGACAAACTAAAGCAGATTAGACTTTTTCCCGCTCTTCTATGTGTCTTTTCACACATATTCAGAGGATCAGAACTGGAATGCTTGTTGATGTAACAAATCACCATCTCCCTGACATTCTCTTCCAACATACACACTCATAAACTCACACACATACACAAGTGTGTGCATACTCTTGCAGATTCACAGAGAAAACAAAGATTCCAGTCAGAGTAATGGGGCTCTCACGCTAAGGCTGAGACCCGGCGTCGCCAGCTTGGAGGGCAGGTGACACTTACAGAGAGAGATGGACAGACAGACAGAGGGAGAGATAGAGCTGAAGATGAAGAAGGGAAGCAGAGAGGAGAAGGGAAAGGGGTGGGGGGAGGAGGGTCTCTCTGACGACTAAAGCACTGGGGCTGAAATTAGATTTTGCTCCAATGATATAATGTTGCTAACTAGATTTGGCTTATTGGTGCCTACCCAACATAAATTCCATTGAAGCCATATGGAGAATAGACTACTGCTCAACACAACCTGGTGTTTCAGCTGCCTCGGGAACAATGGCACCATTTTTGTCAGTTTACTTGCATGATGTAAGTTTCCCACATCCAGTATTTACAACATTTGGAGGGTTTCCAGCTGTACTGCCATTTAAATATGTTTATTTAAATACTAATATCTGTATTAGCTAATTAAAAAACACCAGATATCAAGTATTAACAACTGGAGGTGTGAGCAATCTCTTAATGAGTGGATCACTCTGGTAGAATGGTTAACTATAGATTACTTTCAAATCAAGATGCTTGGTACCCATGAGTCTCATGACCGTTCATGTTCCAGGTCAGCGTTTCATCATCAGTAAAAAAAATAAACATAGAAAGGCTTAAAGTTTCTTGCTTGGTTACATTTTTCTTTGATTACAGATAGATCTGTTTAGAGCAGAGCTGACTGATGGGTGTTCAATACTCAGGAGAAGAAAATTTGGTTATGGTCTGTCATCAGCTGATATTTAAATCCATCATTCATCATTGGCAGTTTCATACCACAAAAATCACTAAATGTTTGAATTTAGTTCAGTATTGCATGATGAACTGTAGAAATAAAAACCATATGTTAAAGTAGAAACATGTTTTTTGTTTCCCCCCTCTGCTTTTAATAGATGAAACGACTGCTGGCATTTCCCACCTGAATAGTGGATGATGATGATCACTCTAGATGCCAGTAAGCAGTGGTCACTTTGGCAAAACAATTTGTGGTGTGTGTGTGTGTGTGTGTGTGTGTGTGCGTGTGTGTGTGTGTGTGTGTGTGCTCATTTATATCCTATTTAGGACTTTTCTGGTATATTCACTAACCTTCTGAAGACCGGTGGGCCTTACAAGGGCCTCAGCCTCATCCTAATGCAGTGAACCCCCATTTTTAGGCTTATGGGTTAAGTTTATATTTATGGTGTGAATTAAGTTTTGGTTACATTTCAGGGTTTTGAAAATACTGTTAATGATTAGGGGGAGGGCAAGATGACAGACCATAACCATAACCATTAAAATCAATACAAAGTTTTATGGCTAGGAATAGTAATGTGCTAAGAGATAAAGTTTTATCCTGGCAACTATTTCATGCAAACCCAAATCATCACCCCTCCACTGTCATGCTTAGCAGAAATGAGGTGTTTTGGCCAAGACTTGGATTCGGTTTTGGCCTAACATCTCCACTTTCCTCTAATTTGCTTAAAGGGAAGTGTTCCAGAATACCACCATGTTCATAAAGAATTCCTCCTTCAATCATAACAGAGAAGTCAGACTTGCTCACTCTGTTTACAGTAAATGTACTGCTATAAACTTTAAATATTAACATGCCTGCTGAGACTTGTGCAGTCTTTAGCTCTATTCTGACTGGATTAGTTTTACCTAGGGACCACATACTATTTGTAATAATTGCAGAGACTGTCAACGTTGTTAATCCCGAGAGAATCGGCCATGTCAGTAATTTGTAAAGTAAAAAATCCCCTGCAATTTACCTACTATATTTTGCTGAATTCCCAGGTTGTGTAATAATACTAATACAGTGTGAATAGGCATCTCTGTGATTTGGACAAACATATGCAGGATCCGAAACATAATTATGCAATTTTTCTTTTCCTGGGCGCATTTCTATTTGCTTTTGGCTGAGAATGGAGGTTCCTTTGGAGGTTCAATGAAAACCTTTTGGGTTCCAGACCAGCAAAACTCAATTGGCCAAAAGCAGCATCAAAAAGAAAAGATTGAATAGAAGAAGCAAAGTCAGATGAAAATGGTGGTTCACATCATGCATTGCATTGTGCGGTAAAAATCATCAAGTTATTGCTGAAGGCTTGCTGTCAAAATTAACTCTGGGAAGCACCAAGAATTAGTGTTTTTATGACTTGTTTTAGCCTTTTGGCTTACATGGTCTGTTAAAGAAAATATCACATATGGTTGTTTTGATGTTCTATTTACGTCATCTTAATATCTCGTTGGTTTCTGGTTGTTGTTCTTTTGTTTGCTTTTTAATGTAATTATATTCAAAAACGTTATAGAAATAAGCATAACTTTTTACTACAACTGTAAACTTGATTTGACTATGGTAATTTCCAGATTATAGAGTGCATCTAAATATAAGTCAAACCGACTAACATAAAAATAAAATGCATGTGTGCCTCAGGTGTCCGTGTTGTGAACATGAGATATTTACACAGAAAATTTTGTTTGAAATGCATACTAGTAGCATACACAAATACCTACTGTAATAGTGCTGCTTAAGAGGAGCAATACATATTTCTTCAGGTGTTATTTACAGTTTAGAACATTTTTAATGAAACCAAAGATTTCTGTAATGCATAGCTTCCCTGTTTTAGGCTGAAAGACATAAAAAAGTAGATCTAGTGGTAAAGTTATGTTTACTCAAAAATAATAATAAAAAAACAAATATGGTTTTTAGTCCTTACATTATTAGGTTGCATGGTGACTCTAATCTAATGTGTATCTTGGAACACTTTCAGAATCATACATGTCTAATCTGATTCACCACACCATTGTAAGTCATAGTGTGAAGATCATTTTAAATAGCCTGACTACATAATTGTTTTTTATGTTTCTGTGCTCTAATCTGTATGTTGAGTTTTTTTTTTTGATTGATGAGGTGTGGGTCCATGGGACCACCCACACCTACTGGGTCAAAGACAGCTTGTTTTGTTGGATCCCAACTCAAAGAACCTGGGAGTAATAATAATAACAGTAATAATAACAACAGCAGTTAAAACAGTCTGAACAGCTCAGAGCTCAGCTGGCCTTCTCAGTGCCCGACTCAACACAAATATTTAGGGGAGCCTTATCAGCACAGAGAGGCTGAAAGTGTTTCCTCCCTGGTGTCTGCATGTGGTCCATCATATATATATATATATATATATATATATATATATATATATATATATATATATATA
>CAEGAE010011490.1:0-21774 GCA_903067095.1 Girardinus metallicus | reverse complement strand
GGTTTGTAAGGGGGGGGAGTTGGATAGGGGTGGAATAAAAACGGGGCCAGGGGGGGGGGGGGGAGCGGGGGGGGGGGAGGGGGGGGGGGGGGGGGGCAAGAGCTGCGACTGTTAAACATGGAAGAATGACAACAGAATACAGCCGGGAGCGCGTCCGTGTGGGAATCTCTTCAAACACACCAAGTGTGGCGAGAAAGAATTCAAAACCGGTTGGGCAGCTTTGAGTCTTCACCGCTTACATCACGACGCACTTATGAGACAGTGGAAGTTTCCAGCACTTCCATGGAAATACACCCTGGAAGTTACCTGTGTTGCATAAAGAGTTCGAACGGCAAACTAGAAGTTTAGGTTCTGGGCGACCGGTGGGTCCGGTTTCTGCATCAGCTTTCTCTTTTCACCTAAGAGATTCGTCACGGATGATTTCATGGTATTCACGTCGAAAATGGTGGTAATAATCTATTGATCTAATTACTGTAATTTGAAACAAAAGTACAAATTATTCTGTTGTCTGCTAATATGAAACATTTGAAAGTCATTTATTGTCATTTTGATATATAGAAATACAGCACGGACACCCATCAGATTTAGTAGTTTTTACATGCTTATTGAGCAGAATATCAGAAATTGTTGCCATTCTATTTGTAGAGTAGCAGAAACAAGTCAACTTTATTTACGGAGCGGTTTTCATACAGCCGAGTGCAACACAAAGGGGCTTTACAGAGGTTAAAAATAGGCGGACAGACGTAAAACCACAAGAGAGGCACACTAGAAATGATCCACCTGAGTCAGCAGATGAAAATAAAACAGAAAACAACAAGAAGCAGGTGAAGATATAGATAAAAAGATAGATAAGTAAATCAGTTATAGATGATGAGGAGGTAGAATTAGCTGCTCAGTGAACTAGCCTGCAGCCAGCTGCTTTACAGCAACTGTAGTTTAGAACCGTTATTGGCTTTCTGAAAATATGTCCAAACTGACAGGTTTGGCTTTCAATATGTTGGTCTGTAATGCGGGGACTATCTGTAGGGCATTTATCGTACCGTTTATGGTGGTTTATTTCTTATAATTTTGTCTAATTGTTGTCACAATAAATTACAACAGATGATTTTTAAACACCCCCAAAACTGTCTAATGGAGAAAATAGTTATGCTGATAGTTGTACTGTTGTCTCCACTATATTTTCAATGAAAATATCAATCATCAGTAACTTTCGCAAATATGATTAAATGCAGTTACCGTGTGCAATTTAGTGGAATAAATCGCACTTGTTTTCGCGACTGTTGTCCCAAAGACGCCCATCACAAATGAGAATATCTGAGTTTGTGGGGCTTTGATTGGAGTCAGAGCCATATAATTACCTAAGAATTACCTGCTGTCATAACTTTAATCGTTGTCGTGATAGTACCACTAAATATCTCGATAATATTTCAAGTCCATAATCGCCCAACCCTACTATCTTACGTTCTGTGCAGTCGGGAAAACGCTGGCCACTCAGGTAGTTCCATCTTATTAAAAGCAGTTTTCAAGTGTAAAAACTTTGAGTCGGAAAATTTTACAATTTTAATATCAGAAATTTCTCCCCCCCAAAAAAAAAAGAATTTGTGGTACCAGTAACTGTGACATGTCTAATACGGAAGATAAGACGGTAACTGTAAAAAATTTAATTGTGCTTTGGAATAAAATAAATCCTTAAGTGTTTCGAGACTTTTTTCATGGCGTAGTAAGCGTTAATTTTAAAGCTTTGGGGTTTGCATTCTTGAGGAATCTCCTCCTGCGCAGTTTGAGTTAAATAAAAGAAAAGAAAAAGGAAGAAAAAACTGACGAACAGCAGAAGGAAAGCTGCTCTTCCAGGTTTCCGCCTCACAGCCAGCCCATCGAGATCCACAGCTCGACACCTAACTGGTGGATGTTTGGGGCAGCGAAGGTGGAGTGATTCAGGCTCCTGGTTCCTGTTGGATCATTATTCAGGGAGGTGCGGAGTAATAAGAGCCACCTGTCTGCTATCCGAGCGCCCGCTCCCGAGCGTCCCGTAGACAGAATACCTCTGAAGATACAGAGGAAAAGCTTTGGAAGTAATATCACAAATTTCAGCCGCTCGGACCTGCTGCTCTGGAGCAAACACAGTAAAGATTTAACAATGGCACTCATTATTTGCACACGTCGACAGTCTCATTCCTGCTTTTGCTGGAGGAATCCGAGCCATCGTCCAGCAGGTGGCACGGCGGCAGGAAGTAGACGGTATGCGTGGAAAATTCCACCGAGATCGGATCTGCAGAGCTCATTCTGGGCCTTCTCTCAGCTGGCCTTGAGAGGACGTCCTGAATATACAGGCTTTGATTTGACTAAAATTGGAATTCCAGCCCACCAAGCGCCCATCGCCATCACACACACCTCGGCTCTCAATGCGCTCCGTGTCGTTTGCTTGGAGGAGCAAAGCAAACAAATGTCAAGGTGAATCGCCAAAGCGCTGCAGAAAACTTTCTGCAAACGTACTTTTTAAGAGCGTTTTTGAAGGAACCAATAGACTCATTGTCTTGAAGTGCTAAACTAGAAATATTTATATGAACAGGGGCAGACTGAGAAGAAAAAAGGCCTCTGGGCTGGAACCAGATTTGCTGCCCAATCGCAGAAAAAACGAAAAACTTTTACTCATGGAAATTACTAAACTTTAATAGGTAGGTCTATATTATTGCATTTACAAGTTGATGTATGGTAGGCTTAAAATGCGTGGTATCATTTTGGGACCACGTTGTTCCAGAAATAATAGGTAATTTCCAAATATTTGAGTGTAGTTTCAATTAATAAACAATCCAATGTTTTACAAAAAAAAAACCCACATGCGAAACGAGCCCGTGACTTTAATATGAACCAGGGATGCACCGATCAACTTTTTTCACTTCCGATATCTGAGGTTTAACATCGGCCGATACCGATCCGACACAGAAACGTTACTAAATTGGTTTAAAACGCGTATTTTTATTTTTTTTTTAATCGCAAACCTGAATGTACCCAATTACAAATTTAAGTGGTAACTCTGCACCAGTACAGCACCGTCAAATACATCACTGTTAGTCAAACATGTAAAAACGACTTTAATTTGTTCAGTCAGTGCAATTAGGAGTATAGCACCAAATTGAAACTGACAAAAGCAGATTGACCACCTAAACAGCCATCTATCATTTCTTTCCAATATCAAGGCCGATGCATATTAATATTAGGATCAGTGCGTCTCTAATATGAGCACGAAAAATTTGTTTGCCGCCTTCCCCCTGTTGTTTGTGCCCTGGGCTACTGCCCTTTCTGAAGTCCTGCCCAGTTTATGAAGCAAGAACAATCCGAACCTGACTGTGAGATCCTACAAACTTAAAAAAAAAAAAAAGCAGCTTCTCCTCATGTTTGTGTTTAACCTTGTCAGGCGGGGTGAAAGGCAGCTTTCAACATGGAGACACGCAGCAGCTTTGTTGCAGGAAGGGCTTGATTGCATGTCAGAATAGAAGTCGTCTGTGTTAATTGATATAAAAATAAAAAATAAAAAAAATAAAAAAGCATGAGGCAAACCTCCAAAAGAAATTCACTCCTGCACAGAAAATCTTTTGAAATCGCCCTCCTCCTCCACCCCACACATCATTCACTTTTTTTACATCTCAATCTCTTTTACCCGTTTTATAAATGATGTGCGCACGTACAGTAGGTTTTTCTGTGATGCCTTTAAACAGACGATCAAGGTGAAAAGATATGAATGCAAATCTCCTTGTGATGGTTTCCACGCATCCGCCGTGCAGAAAGACGAGCTTAAATGAGAGAGAGAGAGAGGGAAAGAAGGGAAAAAAACAAGAAAGGGAAGGGAGGGGGTAAAAAAAAAGTGAAACTTAACAATATAAAAAGAAAATCTTTTAAAGAAAGGAACTAAAAAGACCTCTGTAGCTAACAGCATTATCTGTTTGGTGTTACAGCGCGGTTGCATCATGCCTCTCAGAACAAAACTCTGCACTCATCTTTGCTGACAATGAACACTGAAGTTGGCAGAAATTTGCTGTGAAACGAGACAAAAAAAAGTGCAGTTTATGAAGAGGAGGAGGAGGGAGGGGGGGAAAGTGAGGCAACCTCCGGGCCTCGGGCTTTTGTCAGTGGGCACTTCTGGTCGGTGACCCTGTGGTGCACCGACTGGATAGGCAGCGATTCACACCCTTTATTATTAGTATGGTTAAAATAGATTCAGCTGGTGAGCTTGATTTCTGAACGCCATCAGACAGAACAATGCTTAATTCTGCAGTCTGAACGGAGACGTTTAGGATTAACCGGCGCAGTTTGATAACACGGTGGGTTCAGACGGGGGCACATCGATCAGCCTCCTCTGCCCCTCTCTAAGTGGGTCATTTATTATTACTGTTTTTTTTTTTCTTTAGGAAAGAAAGAAATTGGTTGAGTAAAAAGTTTGCCAAGGATTTGCGGTAATTATCTCATCCCCATATAGCGGGGGCACAGCATGAGGCCTTGGTAAATTACACGTCTCTCTCCTAACTCCTGGATGGTTTATGGCCGTGCATTATGCATAAACCGCGCCGGAGCGCCTCAAACGTCCCCCAAGTGGATTGAAATAAAGTTGACGCTGCTCTTTGTTTGGAGCTCCACGCCGTCTTTATTTGGCAGTGCTGAATCGGAGATTGCTGTAAAAAAAAAAAAAAAGGCGTTCGTCTTAATTATTTTTGGAGACTTTTTCGCCCTCCCTACTTCCCCACCACCACCAGTCTCGCAATGGTTCGTGAACACCTTTTTATTTTTTTTATTTTGGAGGGATTCCGGCTGCAAATGGGCAGATGCTCGGGCACTCCGCTGGGAGATGTCACTCTTGCTGAAGCGGGAAAGAGGAGGGAGGGTGGGTTGCTGTACAATAAGTTGGGGGTGGGGGGGGGTAGAAGGGAAGAAAGAAAAAACAGGAGCACAGACTGTTGGGGGGAACATTAATCTCAGACCCCACCAAGTCAGACAAAGTTGTTTAAATCTCATCAAAACCATTAAAAACGTGGCTTTTCTTTTTTTTGTTTCATGCTCAAAGTAATAGAACTAACTTCTAGAAAGTCTTTACAGGTTTCTGTGGGAAGGGAAGTCTTAAAACAGAAAACGTTCCCTCTTACCACTCGTTTTAAAGTCCACAAAATGAGATCTCTGAGAAACTTCCAGAGATCATCTGTGCCTGCAGGTGCTGCCCCTTCCCTACTTGCTGCTGCAGACTGGTGCTCAGCTGGCTGAAAGAAAGCTGCCTTGTGCTTTCAAATTTTGCCCTTTGAAAATATGACCTTTTTGTGTTTTGCAGAAAACACAGAAAGGTCAGGGTGTGAAAACTAAAGAAAGGCAACGCTGGTTCCCTCCGGTGTACATGCACTTGAGCACGTTTAGCAGTGGCTCATTCTACATATTTGCTCAAGTTTGTGTTCAATTTAAAACAACAATTAGTATTATAGATTATTATTTAACTGTAATAATCAATACCTGCTAGTGTTGCTCCCTGATTTTAAATGATACATTAAAATGTCTCTTTTTCTAACATTTTAGTTCATTTTTTTCCCCTTTCTCTGACACTTTTACACATTTTACAATGAGTATCTGCTGTATATCAACCCATGTGATAACAGCCATTTACTGTCAGTCAGTTTACACACTAATTCTGAGCTAAAGTTGCAGTTGCAACTTCAACAGGGGGCTGGGCAGGCGGGCCATGGGCACCTTTGGAAAAATGCTGGTCACCCCCCTGACACCCAAAGAAAATCATCAGTTTATATAAAAGGCATACAGAGTCATTTTCTTCAATTAAGAAATAAATGTAAAAACACAATCAATGCATACATAAAGTTTTAAATACATATGTATTTTTGTTTAGTTGTGGCACTCTAAAACTTTACCGGCTGTCTGGCCATCCCTATGAAAATGTTCTGGGGCCGCCACTGTTAACGGTTCTAACACTGTCTAACTATACCCACAAATATGTCCTGTTTCTTTAAGAGTAAAATTATCTTTTATAAGTCTTAAAACAACTAATCATCATTTCTGGGTTTTTATGTCCTATATAAATTAACAGAGTTTTTTTTTTATATATATATTTTTTTTTTTACTCTTCCAAGCCCAGCAAATGCTCCTCCTCTGCCAAGGAGTGAACGGGATGAGAAAAGACGGCGAATCCGTGGTCTGGAATCACCACAAGCAAGGCTTCCAAGGTGAGTCACTGACAGTAAATGTGTGCCCACATGTCATGAGATGAACGCAACTTCTAACGCGTTGCCTGTTTTACATCTCATAAACGAGATTCGAAGGCTCGCCTATTAAAGCCTGTAAACGACGCGCAACTTCACACCGGTCCTGCCTTCTACACCGGGAGGAAAACAGAAAACACAGAGTTTAAGCTTGTCCTAGATGCCTTTAATTTCATGCGAGTGCCTGGCTGGTGATAGTCGCAGACAAGAAATGGATCAACACAACAAACACCACAAGGCTGCAAAAGAAAGGTGGAAAAAAACAAACAAAAAAAAGGAGCAGTTTTATTCTTATAAAATTATGCAGCATAAGAGTTCACATGCCTTAAAATAACAAAGCAATGCACTGTTAATTTTCCAGATTATTCTCCTTTTTTTTTTCTGTACTTTATCCTGATCTACCAACTTAATCCAGTCAAAAGGAAACAGAAGTCAATCCAAACTGGGCAACAGTAGGTGTTAGCCTGCAAAACAGCACACTCCTGACCTTGATATGGCTTTTTTTTCTTTTCACAATATTTACAGCATGAGCCTTTTAAACATTAACTGATTTATAACCAGGAGCTGCATGCGTCTTCTACTCTGGACTCCCAAGCCTTAAGTTGTCCTACCGCAATGCAATTACAGAACTGCAACGAGTTTGCTTTACTATACAAACAAACCCCTTACAGCAAATAGCCTAAAGCTCTATTAAAAGCAACAATCGGCCAAAGGTTATAGACAGTTACAGGACAGTTATAAAAATAAATAATAAAAAAAAAACCATATAGCTGAGCTAAAGAGCCAGTTCAAACCGTGCGCTGAGGAAAAAACAATCCCATCCGACCGCTCCACCGACTCAATGCATTACAGAGGAAATATCAGTCTATTAAAGCTCTCCCCCCCCAAAACCTTCCCCACCGACGGCATGAAGTTAACATACCCGCAGGGAAATGCGCCTACAAACTGATAAGAGCCCCAAAAGCAAGGCAGAGACACCGCACGGCTCTGTCTCTGCGCAGCTCATGTATGGACTGTATGTGTGTTAAATGCGACGGAAGGCAGCGGCACGGCGTGCCGTTTAAGTCACGGAATATAAATTAGTTCTGAGAATTTCGGGGGCTGGTTTTCTCGAGCCGGTGACGTCGCCAGCTCGCCGTCCTGTGACTGCGCGGGCTGAACCAAAAGCAGGGGGACTCCGGACCCCGCGAAGCGAATAACTTCGTTATTTTCGACAATTATACGCATTTTATTGCTCGTTTGAACGAGTATTAAAATATATTTTCGCAATAAAAATCGCCAGGTGCCGCTCGCGTCTGAAGCAGCGCTTTGAAACCAGCTGGTTTTGGAAACTTTAGAAAAACGTGCCTCTCCCCTGCGCCGGCAGAGTGGTACGGTCTCAGGCTCAAATTCCGAGAATTGTGCTCCTCTGATTCTTAGAACAGGGGTTCTTAGAAGTGGTGATGCAAGAAGTTTCTAGGAAAGCGCTACCAGGTGATTTTTTAAATTCCATTTTTTTTTTAATTTAATGTGGCGCGAAGTTTTTATCTGCTGTGTTTCTTGTTTATGTTTTTAGACGTTTGTCCGTTTTTGTGTCTGCTTGGGCGTTTTGTGAAGCCGGCCGGGGCTGCGTGTGGCTGTGTCAGAGTGTGAACAGTGGAAACTCCGGAGAGGGAGAAAGCGGGCTGCTGCTGCTGCTGCTGCTGCTGTTGCTGCTGTTGCTGTTGCTGTGGGTGACAGCCGGAGCGCCGCTCTCTCCGTCTCTGACAGACCGGCTCGGCTGTCTCCGAGCGGAGCCGGCCGGCCGGTCCGTCTGGAAGCAGCGGGCGGGCGGGCGGCAGTCTCCAGCGGTTGTCGGCTGTCACACTCGGTGGTGCTGTGAAGCAGAGTAGCAGCGCTCTGGTTTCAGAGAGCAACATCGGAGGAAAATGGAGCGCTGAGCGGCTCGCAGCGCACGGTGCTCGGGGTGCCTGTGATTAAATCCCCACTTTGTTCGTTCAAGTGTCAAAACACAGAGAAACGGCGGCAAGCAAGCGCTGTCACGCGAACTTCTCAGACAGCGTGGCAACCGCACGTTCGGTGTTATGTGTCTATATTGTTTTTCGTGCGCAGCAGCCGCGGTAATTTGCTCTAATGGAGCGCAAAGGGCTGCCCAGAACAAATCCTCCTGTTACCGTAACACTGCAGCGGAAATGTTACTGTTGATGTGTGTGTGTGTGCGTGAGAGAGAGAGAGCGGGTGTGTGTGTGTTGTTTTTTTCCGCGGTAGAAGCTACAAGTTGTCTCTTATTATTTTTTTTTTCCACTGTGACAGCACGCTGGTTGACAAGTTTAAGGTGTCACTCTGAAGAGGAGAGTCTGTCAGAGCTCTGCGCTGGGAGAGCCGGAGTTTCGTTTATGGGCTGAATACTTTTGCTCCATTAAACGAGAAACGTGACGAAAGTTAAAAAAAAAAAAAAAAAGTTTGCTGACTAAAATGTGAATTATTTAAATTTAACCGACGCAGTCATTTAAAGAACGACTTCAGGTGTCCGTCAGCGTCGTGCCAGGCCCTCCGAGACTGTAGTGAAACTGTTAATGTATCTGTACGTTCTTATTTTATTCCCCTATTGGTCTCTGTGTGGAGACCTGCTTCTATTTACGGATGAGTCCAGTTACACGCTCCACTTCTGACACTTGACTTCATGACACCGTCATAAATCCTCATGTATGCTTCAAAGCCAGTTATAATATTTCTGGTGTTTTTTTTTTTTTTTGTTTTTTTGTTTTTTTGTTTTTTTTCTTCCCCTGGTTTGATAAAACCATTGACCAAAAAAAAAAAAAATGCACCAGGAGCGTTTTGAGCGGACTTTAAAACATCAACAAACTGATGTACTGTTACAAGCTGAAACCGCGTAGTTTTATCTTAATCACGGCGTTAAAATCTCACGATTTAAATCAGGATTTTTTTTTCATGCCGAAAAAAAAGAAAGAAAGGAAATAATCTGCTTGTGGGAATTATTTCCCGTACTTTATAAGCATGGTGTCAAAAATGAAACGCGCACTGAAAACTTTCTTTCGCTCCGGTTTAAGTTGAGACATGCTCTAACATCAGCTGGATACGCTGTTCATTTGAATAACGCTGATGTCGGTATTTAAATTAGTCTAGACTTTAGTTCCATATATATAAAAAAGAAAAAACAGCAACTAATTATTATAAAATTTTGCCCATTTATGTTGTAGCCATTTTTACCTGTAATTTGCTGCAGTTTATTTATCTGCTGAATAATTTATCTTGAACTTTATCATGTTAAGCTTTCGATGAGTGTTTCCGAGAGAAAGTGAGGAGGAGAGAAATTATTCTAAAAGCAGAAATTAAAATATCCGAATGTTGTTTTAATAAATGGCGCCGCCTTCTGGCGACATCGTCCCTGTTTCTGACCACCGTTTTTATGTGGGGATATTAAATAAATTGAATACAGCTCATTTATCCAAGATCAGATCCTAGAATTTGGTCTTAAAACTAGTGGATTCTGTGTGGGACGGAGTAAACTGATGAGTTTTATCGTTTCACAAGAGCAAAACAAAAAAAAAAAAAAAAGCAACAAAAAAAACATTCAATCTTTTTTATTTTGTTGGCAGAACTTGACAAAATGGCTTGTGCAGCAGACAGCTGCATACAGTTTACGCGCCACGCCAGTGATGTACTTCTTAATCTGAACCGGCTGCGCAGCAGGGACATCCTCACAGATGTTACCATCCTGGTCAACAGACAGCAGTTTCGTGCACACAAGACTGTTCTCATGGCTTGCAGGTGTGCAGTGTTTATTCTTAAAATTTAAAGCACACATTTTCTTTATACTCTTGGTTTAAATCTAACCCTTCTTTTTTTTTTCTCCATTCATGCACACAGTGGGCTGTTTTACACTATCTTCACTGACTCCCACAAGTGCAACCTTAACGCCATCAGTCTGGACCCAAAGGTGGACCCCGAGGGCTTTGCCATCTTGCTGGAGTTCATGTACACTTCCCGTCTCACACTAAAGGAAAGTCTCATCATGTCCATCATGAATACGGCCATCTATCTGCAGATGGACCACGTCGTGGACACTTGCCACAGATTTATCAAATCCAGGTCGGTGGAATCCGTCAGATCTCTTGTGTAAATCCGTGATTATCAGTGTCTGTGTGTTCATAACCCCTCTCTCGTACCCTGCACAGTGATCCCACTGCCAAGCTGCCAAGAGATGAGTTTCTGGTCAGTCCCTTGGTGTTGCCTCAGGATGTCCACGCATATCGACCCCATGATGTTGTTGACAGTCTGCACAGCCGCCTGGCTCCGTTCAGGGACGGAAGGCCCTACGGCACAAACATGTTCAGCAGCGTCAGCACCCCCAGTAACTACCACCTCTACGGGCAGTTTCCCATGCCGGGATTCCCTTTCCCGCTCTGTAAGCTGACTGATACCAAAAACGCTTTCGCCGACCTCTCAAAGAGTGGGATCCACCACAAACACTGTCCTCCTCATGACGGCGCCAATGGCATCAGGGCAGACTACGCCAGAGCTCTTGGTACCAGCTCCTCTGGCATTATTCACTCAACCACCTTCGCTTCCAGAGAGATGGGAAGAGACGATGAGATGAGGAAGGAGGGGCACGAGGGCCAGCCCATTGGCCTCAGCTCAAGGAAGCGTACATTCCCTGTGTTGACCCTAGAGCACCAGAAAGACTTGAGCAAAGAGCACGGTTCACAGGCAGAGGACGACCTCATCCATCAGCACTATCCTTTGGGAATCTCCGCCGGGCGCAAGAGTCTCATGAGCAGCCCTCAGAGTCCCCTCAAATCGGACTGCCAGCCCAACTCCCCGACAGAGTCCAGCAGCAGCAAGAACGCCGGCCTATCCCACATTGGTGGAGGGCAAGTGGCACAGGGTACGCCAGACCCTAAGGCTCGCAACTGGAAGAAGTACAAGTTTATCGTGCTGAACCAGAGCGCGAAAGACGACGAGGCAGGGCTGAGGGATCCTGGGCTCCGCTCCCCTCAGCGCCTCGGCCTGCAGCCCTACATCCATCCCAGCGACTCTGAGAGCCTTGACGCTCAAACCACAAGTAAGAGCAGCGACCACGGTGAGGACCTACCCGTGCCACAGGCCAGCCGTCTCAACAACATCATCAACAGGTGAGGGCCTTTAAGATACGAGCTTAAGAAACATTATTTTGTGGATGATGGAAGTCTTGAGTGTTCTTTATCTTTTCTCTCACAGTGCGCTCGAGGGGTCACTGAGGAACGGCGACGGCCACCCTCCCCACTACCTGAACCGCCTCGGCTGCTCCACCTGCGGCTCTCAGTCCCCCCATCACTCCAACGTCTGCCCCAACAACCCCAGGTCACGCCTCTCCGAAGACATGGCGGAGCTCCACTCAGAGTATTCAGACTCCAGTTGTGGTGAGTTCATGGTTTCAAGTTTGGATTAGAAATGCTTGTGTCCAGCATTAGCCATTAATGGAATCCGATTTCTCTCCCTTCCACCAAGCAGAAAATGGTACGTTCTTCTGTAACGAATGCGACTCCAAGTTTGCCGACGACGAAGCCCTGAAACAACACATGCTTCAAGTCCACAGTGACAAGCCATACAAGTGTGACCGCTGTCAGGCCGCTTTCCGCTACAAGGGCAACCTCGCCAGCCACAAGACCGTCCACACAGGTGCTGAACTATAGAAATCTCTCGCTTTTATCTTTAAGTTTTTGTCATTGAAGTCTAAACCTATTTCTTTCTTTTCAGGAGAGAAGCCGTACCGCTGTAACATCTGTGGTGCTCAGTTTAACAGACCAGCTAACCTCAAGACTCACACTCGCATCCACTCAGGAGAGAAGCCATACAAATGTGAGACGTGTGGAGCTCGTTTTGTACAGGTAAGTCCAAGGCTGAACCAGCCCTTAATGTACAAAGTTGTGCTTTAAAAGCTGTTCAAACATTTGAAACAATCATTTTATTTGGGGTTCTTGTTTCAGGTCGCTCATCTTCGTGCCCATGTGTTGATCCACACCGGTGAGAAGCCATACCCATGTGAGATCTGCGGAACACGCTTCCGTCACCTGCAGACGCTGAAAAGCCACCTGCGCATCCACACGGGAGAGAAACCCTACCATGTAGGTTGATTAGAGGAGATTCAATCCAATTCTAACTTGATTGGCTCTCATTGGCAGGTCAAATAGCAAATCATTCAATAGAATCCCTCATTACAAGCATCAAAACTAAAAGTTGACAGTTTTTTTGTTGGTAAACACACCAATTGACAGCATGTACTACGATGCACTTTCCTGAAGGTTGGGGATGTATATGTTGAAGCATATTTTTTAATATTTCTATATTTTTGTTTCAGTGTGAAAAATGCAACTTGCACTTCCGCCACAAGAGCCAGCTGCGGCTGCATCTCCGACAGAAGCACGGTGCCATCACCAACACCAAGATCCAGTACCGCATGTCCACAGCAGAACTGCCTACCGACCTGACAAAGGCATGCTAAGCTAAAAGAGGGGGACAAAAAAAAACAAAAACAAAAATTAAACGGTTACCTTGGAGGCAGTCTTGACCCTGGCATTTAACAACCCCCACCCCCTTCAAACTTGTACAATCATCCAAAATTGTAGTGCCACACTGTGTTTTTGAGACAATTCAATTGGCCGCGTCTGCCATTCTAAACGGGTTTCCACTACATGTGATGCTAGAGCCACTTATGGTATCTTAGTCACTTTATGATTTCTATATAAATCTAATTATATAAATATATATATATGTATGTTGGGAGTGTTTTTAAGCTTTGAAGGTACGTATATAAAGCTTTATTTTGTTGAGAAGGATGAAATGTAAACAATGTGTTCTTTTTTTTTTGGAAAATACAGTATTTTATATCAGAGAACTTACTTTTCTGAAAGTATTGACAATTTTGACAGGTGGTACATATATTTTAAGAAAAAATAAATAAACAGGCTTTGTGGCTATATAAATTTGTCTAGACATTTTTAAGCGTATGTACAGACACGTAGGCGTAAAAGGCAGGACGGGTGGGGCGCATTGGGACTGGAGGGAAAACGTATCGGACGGCTGCTGCTGTCTGACAGTTGTGCATGAGGTATTTCTTACCGTTGTCGGGCAGATCACGTAAATATTGTGACATATTGTGTTCTATCTGTGCGATTGCTCTCTGCTGGCAGAGCCAATCTAAGCGTTTTTTGAACTGCATTTCTGGGTACTGCTTTGTAATGACCAAGAAAAAAAGAAAAGAAAAAAAAAAGAAAGATGTTCTCATTTTGTTTTTCTGTTGTTTTTTGTTTTTCCCTATTTTTGCTTCAGATGTGTTTATATATAGATGTGACTTTAGGTTTTTGTTCATTTTTGTTTTTTTTTTTGTTTTTATTTTCATAAGTGAAAGTTTACAGTTCTTGCTCTTTGTTCCAGATCCTACCGTAAACTTGTGTCGATGTTGAGCTTTTATTTTATTTTTTTGTTTGTTTGTAGATACACTGTGTATTCAATGTGCCTTTCTCTAAGCTGGCTGACCTCTTCAGGGTTCACACCAGCTCTATTAAAGGTACAACTCAAGGACACCACTTGTATGTGTGTGTGTGTATGTGTGTGTGTATGTATATATTTCTAAATACTTGTCTGTAACCTTACAACATGAAACTTTATCATTGTAAAAAAAAATTCAAGACTTTTTTTTTTGGATTGGGTTTCTTTTTTTCTTTTTTTTTTTACACTGCATTAAAATTATTGTACAATGTTATAAATGTATGAATGTAAAATAAAGGTACTGGATTTCTATGTATTGAAAACAGAGTTTTTCATTTTTGTTTAGGAAAAACTACAATAATGAATGTTTTCAATTTATCACCAAAGTCTTCAACATGTCGAGTATATTTGGATTTTATCTTATTTAATAATACAAAGTAGAGCAGACTTGTAATGCGACTAATAATTGTCAAATAATTTCTCACCGCAGCTCCGGTAGAGTTACTCTGAGCATCTTAATTAGTTCATAATTAATTTCCAGGCTAATAGTTTAGATCAATAATGTGTTGAACAGAGATGTTCAAAACCCCAAACCTGCTTTTCTTGGTCTTCATAATGCAGTTTTACTTTGGGGTAACAGAGTATAAAGAGGCCTGAGGGGGGGAAAAAAAAAGCACAGCAATCTTTCAAAAGACATTAAATGAAAAATATATATATATATATATTTGGAAAAAAATGTCACTTTCTAATATGACTTATGGATAGTCTGTTGTACAAAAATCCCAATAAAATACACTGAATCTTGTCACATGAAAAAATGAGGAAAAGATTCAAGTGGCGTGAATATTTTACTTTTTTCCGCCAAAAAAAAAAAAAAAAAAAAAATACGGGCAGGATTACAATGCAGTCAGATTATTAGCTACTCCTACTGATGTTTCTGCTTTAAACAGGACCAAGGAAAGGTCACGAGAAATCAGTCTGTAGATTTAGCAGGTTTAGAAAGTGTTCATTTTGCTGCGATTCGTCACGTTTGGGAATAATTCTGCACCAGGAAACTGCAGCTCTGTTACTCAGAAGGGCTCTCACTGTAAATGATATTTCGGTCGGTTCTTCCATCCATTCAGGAGCTAAAGAAAAGACAATCAGTCTTATTAAAGCCAAGAGAAACTCTAGTCACTGACAGGAACTTGGCAAGACAGCGGGGCGCTTCCAGTCGTTTTTCATGGATTCACTAGAAATTAAATAGTTATTTATAATCTAATTTTGACAGCTTGACACAAACAAAAATAATTACATAATTATACAAAGTAGAGCCAGTAATGTAAAGATGTAAAGTCTTGAATTTTAATGTGTATCGTCTGCTGTCCCCTAATGGTGCAAAAAGGAAATGACACAGACAGGTGCTTTTGGTATAACGTCAAAGAAAAAGAAATGTAATTTAAAAAAAAAAAAATACACCATGATCAAGTTTTAACCAATGATTCAAAAATTTGTCTTTTTGTTTTCAAATTCCCCCGATTGAAATCTAGGGATTGCCAAGTTGTGTCCAATTTGTGTCACTGGACCGGTACCGAGCCCAGCCTCTGTTGTGTTACTTCACTTTATGGTCAGCACTGTGGGAAAACTGCAAAATCTTCCTCTCATATCAGATCTAACATTCCACCATACGCCTACTTCCTGCTAATTAAACCATCTAAAATGAGCAGCAGATAAAAATTACAGCTACAGAAGAAAACAATGGCAGATTTACAGTCGTGAGACAGAAAAAAAAAAAAAAAATCCATCCTCTTAATTCAAACGTTTATGTATCTTCGTAAAAGAAAGTAAAATTCCAGCTGGTCCCGCTGTCAGTGACGTAAATGTTTAACAAATACAACGTTGGAAGAAAAACCGATTCTGAATTTAGACGCAAGTGTGTCAAATTTCAGCCTCAAAGCCAGTGTGGGTTATGAGAGGGCATGTGGCAGGCTGAAGCTGCTAATCAAAACTGTTCTGACCGTCAGGCTGCTGGGTCGTTTTTAAACTATTAGCATCAATACCAAATGGAAAACATTTGATTCGGCTGCCAGCTTTCCAAAGAGCAAACGTCCCAAGAGATTGGACCGTGCGTGGAACGAGAAAATCTCTACAGGCTTCTGCTAGAATCGCTATGCTGAGCATGACTACATTTGGATAAATAATAAGAAACACTTTCAGTGTAAGAATAAGCAGAGCCTGACAATGGATAGACAACAACAGCCTGCATATGACACAAAAATACTTCCTTAAAAATAAAGCGAGTAAGTAACAGCAAGGAGTTGCTCACACTGAGGTCAGAAAAACTGTAAAAAAAAAAAAAAAAGCAAAAGTAGCAACTCGGACCTCGTCTTCTTAACCATTGTCTTCCTAAGCGCGCGATTCTCATCGCCCTTCAATTTCTCTCATTGAGCTCGATTTCTCTGGTAGGATTTCTCCTGGACCAATCGGAGGACAGGAGACGTTTTGAACAGTGACGTTGATTTCCTGCGCAGTTTTAGAATTGCAGTCTGCCCGTATGAGGGGTGGTAATGTCAGCAATGGCAGCAGAGGAAGTGAACGAAGCCATTCTGTCTGCGTTGGCCACACCTCTCAATATAGAGCAATTCAAGTTGGAGCAAGAGGAATGTTCAAGACATCGTATTGCTGTCAAAGAACAAGAACATTCGGCTTGGCGCGTCCTTTCTTAATGGGGGGATGGATGTTTACGCCGCACACAGTTTCTGTAAAACTTCATTGCAGAGCTGGCGCATTGCATACGTCACCGCCAAACGTTAGCGATTGGGTAAAATCAGATTCAATCGTTTAAAACTTCAACAGAGTCCATGCCTCCAGCAAGCAATCATTTCTCAATAGTCGATACTCTGTGCGAAGCAAACGTAGAGTAAGGGGCTGGTTTTTACCAAGCTAATTGAAGTAAAGCACAATGAAAAGATTAGAACACACTGAATAAGTGTGGATTGTTTTGACGGAGTTCCAGGAAGCTTCTTCTCTCTTCGGGAAGAACATGGTTTGAGACGACGAAAATCAGAGAAGCGCCGCAACAAACACCGACTTTACTGCGTTGAAGTCATAGATTGACCCATGAACTCCTCCATATACCAAAGTTTTCCATTTAAAAGTGAAGCCATGGGTCAGCCAGCTGGAGCTCGGCCCAAACACCGCAGCGCATTTACAACAGAATGCATAAAAAGAGAGAGACAAGATGAAAGGTGCTACAATAAGCCCCGTTCAAAGTCCAGACTTTAACTTAAATAAAAGGCTTTGGTAGGACCATAAACCGATGCACATAAAACCCACCAGAACTCAAAATGAAGGAGAAGGGACGGTGTTTTCCTGAACGATACGCGAGAGGGATAAGTTCACACAGGCGACAGTAACGCCAAGTTATTACTGCTGTGGGACGTGCTGCCGACGATTAGGACCAGGAGGAAACTGGTGAATTTTGGGTCAGCTTGTATTAAAACAAACAGTAAGTTGTTGTTCAGGACGACATTCGCAGATCTAACGGTGTCGTGCGAAGCGGCGCGTGAAAGGCGGAGCCGATTTCAGTCGACTCAGCAATCTGATTCAGACAAACACAAACAAGCTAATGAAGTTTTAGCTTTATTTCCAAAAAGTACACATAATTACAAAATGACTTGTTCCACAGTCATGGTTGGTGTTGAGACGCCAAAGTATTTCTCCAAAAACAATAAAAAAATAAAATAAAATAAAAAATCTACAAGTTGAGGTGAAAATTCAGGAGAATTTCTTAACGAAGAAAATAAAATAAGGATTAAAATATTGTTGCCTTATTTGTAAATAAAAAAAAAAGACTTTTTTTTTTATTTTAAACCAGAACAGTCAACACAAACACAGTCCTCTGTTGTTTGAACAAACAAAGAATCGGATGAAGACTGCTAAACGTCCTGCGGGTTTGAGACAACCAACATATCTGCATATCTCCATAATCAGGAATGCACAAGAACAAAAAAGGGATTTTTTTTTCGTTGTTTAAGAAAATCAAACTGCCACCTTTAAATAAAGTTATTACAAAACATAAAGTCGTCGTGTCTCCTATTCCTCTACTTGTTACAAACCCCTCCCCCGGTCCCATCCCCACCCCGCGACCCCATCACTGCTTCTGCTGCATGGCTTCTTTTCGCGCTGCGTCTTGGAGCAGCTGCGTGTCCACCTCGTCGGCCGGCAACTGGACGTACCGGACCACCGATCCACGGATGAAGCAGTTTTTCACCGACAGCTGAAGCAAACAGAACACGGTGCAGTTTGACGGCAGGACGGAGCAAAGTCTGGCTCAGAATTGAATAAATACCCGATCCTAATGCGGCGTCAAGTAAAAAGATTGCTGAAGGGGTTTGTAATCTTGTTGACTTCTTCTTTTTTTTTTTTTTAAAGATTTTTTGAGGCTCTAGTGGCCTTTATTTGAAAGTATCTTGACAGGAAATTAGGGATTGAGAGAGGGAGAAGACATGCGGCAAATGTCGCCAGGCCGGGAATTGAACCTGCGACCACCGGCATGAGGACTAAAGCCTCCATATGTGGGTTGTGCTTTGCACCTGCGCCACCACAGCACCCCCTTGTTGACTTCTTCTGAAAGTTTCCTTGAATGGGAATTCATTTAAACATTTGGTCGTGACGCCACTGTTTTGATAGAGACGGCGCCGTCTACTCTTCAGGGGGTTTTAATCGCTCTTGGTGTTGAAACTCAAGAGTTTTCCAGACAAATTCTCAGAGCTGCTGGAATCAGGCTCTTTAAAGACAGTTCTTAACATACGGATTAAAAAATAAAGGCAAGCGATTCCATAAGTGGAATGAACCTCCGTACTTCTCCACAATGCGCTTTAATCAGCTTTTTTTTTTCTTCTTTGTAAGTCAATAAGCCTCATAAGTTTGGAAGTCCTACATCAACTTACCATATGTGGATATTTCTCTGGATCTGTGACGCTGATGTCTGTCAACTTGATGTTCAGATACTAAAACATAAATATGGGAAAGGGAAGAAAAATAAACAATAAGAAAACAATGCAAACGCTAAAAGGCTTTGATTTTAAAATAATAATAATAAAAATCATAAAACCGACCTGGTCGACAGAGTGAAGCGTTCCACAGATGCTGAAAACAGATGAAGGATATCAGCAATCACCCAAATCTACAACTATAACCTTCTATGCATTACTGGGACTCTCTCACGTGAACATATTTATTCCATACAAATTACAAAAAGATACTCGAAAGGGCAGAATAGATTACTTTATCATGTTGTGTAAATATTCATTCATACAGTCGCTTTCACTCAGCTACTGCAGCATTTCAACCAGCTAGCGTCCTTTCGTCTAGCCGAGTAGCAGCAGCTACAGCGGAATAACGTTACAGTTTTAGGTGTTTTAGTCATAAACACTAACCTCAGGTCGTTTTTGAGCTCCACCACCACGTCCTTCCCCACCAGCGACTTGAAAAACGAGTAGAAAAGCTGGGAAACAGAACGACATGCTAACGTTACTGTTAGCAAGGAAGCTACATGTCGAGCATGATGGAGGCGGTTTATAAGACAGCCGCAGAACTCAGACCACTTTAGGCAACGATAATGAGCTCGAAATCACACAGGAGCTGGCCCAATTACAAAGAGTCTTTGTGTAAACTGTTAATAAATCTTAAAAAGTTATTCAAGCTTCTTACCATTCTTGCTTGTGGTTTTTTGGAGGCAGGGCGTCTTCTGCTGATGACGTTTCAGGCTGCATTGACTGGCCGGCTCCACCAGGGGGAGCCAGAGGTGTTTTCTAGTGCTCACAACTTCAATACGGAAATAAGGAAATTGGTAAGATTGTCCAAAGGAGCCACAATTCACAAAATAAATGACTATTTCATAATTTATTGGGCTTAAAATGAATGGAATATCTTGGTTTTATTTACACAAAGTATACGTGAGTTAATATTTCATATTTTTACTTTGTCTTAAAGTAGCAACTGGAAACCATTAGAGGTGGTCAGAAGTTAATTTGCTAGGCGGGAACCAATTAAGGTGCGCTGCAACGCGACGGAGTTACTGAAATACTCAAATAAAAATTATAACAAAGCGGGTTGAAAGATGGAAGAGTTACCAAACTGCGTAGTCACTAGTGTTACATAAAAATGACACCTTTAATTGTGTGAAAGCAACTTACCAAAAAAACACACTGTCAAGCCTATACATTTCTAAATGATAGCTGTGACAATATATTTCTTCACAACAAATTTTATGTAAAATTTTTCTAGTTGTATGGACAGTGATCATAAAAAAATATACATTTGTAACACAAAATACAATAAAGTCCAACGAAACTTTGACAATTGTATTTATTTTGGAATTTATTGTACATCTGAAGAAAAATATGTCATTATTCGTGCAATTTAATACTGTGTGGTAAACATTCATTAGCCACAGTATAGTGTAAAAGTTTCCATTTGTAATTATTTGGAAGGACAGTACAGTTTTGTAACCTACAGTGTGACACATGCTCACCAGAAACCCACCCTGAAAATGTAACTTTCTATAACAACAAAGGGAAAGTATGTAGCTAGTGACAAATTCTAACCATGACCCTTCCAACCAAACACATGCACATGAAACCTTGAAAACAAAGAAAGCATGCAATTTTCCCTTTCTTGAACCCATGTTTGCTTTGGCCATTCTGGGCTACCATAGAAACCTTGCTGTTTATAGTAGGAAACAAACCTGATTTGTAATGAAAATAAAAACTTTACGCTAATAAAAACATAGCTATACACGTTTAATTTCTACTTACAAATCTCATTCAGTGGCATAAACTGGAGGTTTATGGAGCGAGTGTGACACTTTGGTAAGACACTACCAGTTTGGGTTGATAAATGTGATCTGTTAAATTTGAAGCTGCAGCCATCATTCAGTCAACTTAGCTTAGCATCAGACTGGAAACAGAGCTTAGTTCTAACCATATGCTTTAGAAAAAGAGGGGAGTAAGTTTTTTGGCACTGTAGAGAAATGATAAGCCACTCTGTGATACAAAGTGATGAGAAGAACTGGTCAAAGCTTTATATTTAGTTAGTAAAATGCAGGGCAGGAAGCAGTTCTGTCAGTGCTGGACTTATTTCCAGCTTTATCTCAGTTCACTGGACGGCCCGTCTTGGGATGTTCTGAATGCACTGAAATAAGAAGAAAAAAATTTATCAGACTCTGTTGATTCAATTGTCCCCTTAAACTTTTAGCGCGTGCCTTACCGTCTTTGTGAGGTGGTAGCGGGCTGGGTCTTGTCGGGACTCTCTGTTTGCTGGGAAACTCCGATGTGTCTCTGTAATCTCTGGTTTTGGGGGCCTGGGGATCTGGACGCGACTTAGTGGGCAAAGGAGGCCGAAGCGGCGCCATGCCTCCCTCCGAGCGAGAGGGAACCACAGGCTTCTTGTGTCCTGGTGGGTGCAGGCCTACAGGGGTCTGAGGCTGGGATCTGTTCTCAGAAGAAGTGAAGGAGCGGTTACGTGGCACAAGCAACGGGGGGCGATTAGGGTCTCCATCTATAGTCAGCGTGAGACGGTCCGGCTGGGGATGACCTTGGTCTTTGGCTTGGCATTGGGATTTGGCCATGGAACCGTACAGTGGGTTGTCCAACATCTCAGACAACTTCTCGTCCTCATTTCTAGCAGACAAGAACCAATCTGTAAGGATTTGATTGACTTTCTGTTGGACTATATCAAGTATAAAGTGCTGGTCAGAATTTCACACCAATGCATTTGAAGTACTTTAATGATGCATTGACGCATTTGCAATGGTGAAACTGTGGTGTAACAACTACAATGAGTTTGAAAAACAACCTGGTAATCATCCATCCATCCATTTTCATTACACCCTTGTCCCTTAGAGGTGTCGGGAGGGTTGCTGGTGCCTATCTCCAGGCGGGGTACACTCTGGACAGGTCATCAGTCTGTCGCAGGGCAACACAGAGACAAACAGGACGAACAACCATGCACACACACACTCACACCTAGGGACAATTTGGAGAGGCCAATTAACCTGACAGTCATGTTTTTG
>CAEGAE010011483.1:0-17036 GCA_903067095.1 Girardinus metallicus | reverse complement strand
TATATATATATATATATACATATATATATATATATATAAAAAATAAAAATAAAATAGAATGAAAAAAACTAAAGAATTAAAAGTTAAAACAAATTATTATGCCTACATGACGCTGTAGCTGTATGATTAAATAGCGACTTCATATTTATGCTAATGCAACCTGTAGCTTACAGCACTGTAGGTAGCAACTAGAAAAATGTTAAACGACTCAATCCATTTTGCTGCTTTAAAGTCATCTGTTAAATGTTCTTGAAAGCTGTTTGAAGATCTGTTTTCATGCTTAATCATGACACTTGCTAAATACCACGATGAGCCAAAAACGTCCCACAACTGACTGCAAACTGTAGCTGCATGTTCGGCTGAGAAGGATTTGCCTTGCTGGGTTCTGGTACCTGGTTGGCAAGTGCTTCCTGCTGGATCCTGGCCTCCTCCTGAGCCTTCTCAAGAGCTAAACTCAGCTGCTCCTTGGCCTGGATTTCCCTGCTTAGCGCCGCCTCTTCGGCCTCGCTCGCTCTGCTAGCTTGAGCCTTGTGAAGCTCTGCCAGCTCCCTGGAAACGGAGAGGAACAGGAAGCACATCAACATACTGCTGCCATGCTGCTGGACTGCAGCATTTGAAAGTAAACATTAGCTTTCTTTCTTCTAATGCAAAAATTCCTTTCGCCGTGCTCTTGTTGCTCAATAAGTGATTTTTTTTTTCCCCCAACATGTTGCACAAAAAAAAGAAGAACAAAAAAAAAAAAACTGTTCAGATAAATTATGGACACTGATAATTATAAAGTACATAAAAGGCTAAACTAACTTGGGCTAACTTGTAGACTCCCTACACATTGTGGGTTAAAAACTCTTTTTTATGAATTGTTTTGAAATAACTAATACTGACTTCAAATTACTTCTAAGCAGTGCATGTAAAAGAGCTATTACTTTAAGACAAAGCAGGTGACTACTGATAACGTTATAATTACTAATTCTTGTCTAACATAATGAACCACACCAGGTAGTGGTGCTCTTCATCCTCACCCTGCTAACAAGAGAAACGGAGCAAAAGAGTTTGTTTTATTGATGCAAATAAACTACTGACCGACGAAAAGCCCTGCAGGCTTCCGTAAACCTTTTCCACTGGCAAAGAAATTTTTTCGTAATTCTGGACAAATTATAAGTTGTTTTTTTTTTTAATAGTTTTAAAGTGTTTCTGTTTTCGTCATGCATTCTTTTTACTTCCACAGCATCTTAATTCTAATATTTCTGGAGTACTGGTTCTATGAATTTCCAAATGCATTAAGTTAGTCAAAAAAACCTAGCAATTGCTAGAAGGAAGACCCGCAGAGATCTCCTGCAATTCTTTTCAAGAATTAAAAAATACAAAACCAAAATTAATTTTAACACTTGGAGCTTATGACTGCCATCATCTGAGTAATGAACTGGTCTTTACTATTTAGGACTAACACCTGAACTACACGGAGAACCACAGGAAAAAAAAAACATTTTCTAGGATGTATCAAACTGAATGATGGTCAAACTCCACACCAGTTTGCATGTGGACACGATGAAATCGTCTAATGAGCCAGCGCTCTAAATATTCAGTGTCAATAATGAAAAGTTAAATATTTACTTATAAGAGCTGTCCAGGGCAGCCTGGAGGCTCCTGTTTTTCTCCTGCAGTTCCTCGTCATCCGTCTGCAGCCTGCTCAGCTCCTTCTCCTGCTGCTCCACCACACCGTTCAGCTTCTTGATGTTCTCTCTGTGCTGCTTCTCCACCTCCTCCTTCCCATCTAGAACCTGCAACCAGAAAAATCAGGAATGGTGCTTACACTCAGAACAAAGTACTGGATGGCAAATTAAAGGGAAAAACTGTGATTCTGCTGACAGGTTCCAGGATTCTCAAATTTGTCCCGAAACCCTGTGCAGAATTTAAGCACTTTTTGAACATTTGAGGTCAATTTTCGAACTTTTGAAAATTGCTTAAGAGACGGAAACATTACAAAATGAAGTGAAAACCAGAAAGCTTCAATTCATTATTACCTGATTTACAACTGTTAATGTTTTTTTTTGTTGTTGTTGTGGAATTCTAGTTTCTTTAGCAGGGATGAAGTAAGCTAAAATATAGCAAAATTTTCTGGCTTGATACGTCTCTCACTTGATGGGTCTGAGAACAAAACACCAATTTCAAAAATGTTGTTTAATGTACAAAATATAAGATGATCAATAAGTAATTGAGCCGTTAGAAATAACAAATATTCATTACAGTGAAACAATGCAATATTACCTAGTATCTAGATTGTTTGTTTGGATGTTAAGGTAAATGATCTTCGTCCTCAAATTAACTGCTAAAAACACAATATACAGAGAACGTCAGCAAAAATATCTAAAACTTGTCCACCATAAGTTTTCTGGCTTTTAGCAAAGAGAAATAATTTTGGTAATTCTAACAAGGCTAAAACAAGAAACGTTGAGTCTAATTTAACTTCAGACGATGATATATACATATTAGGTGCATGAAAATATCTGGTTTCAATTGTAAATTATGGTTTCCAGATTTAGGCTTCTCATCAAGCGCTAGATTGCACTTTATTAACAAACTGTGCAGTTTGAATATCAAGCACTCTCAAGGACTTTGTCCAGAAATTAATCACTTTCCAAATCTTGAAAACACCTGGAGCTCACCACGCCATAATTTGCCGCAGAACACATGACCTACTATTTACCCTGAAACATTGGCCGTTTCTAATCAGTACCATCGCAAGAATGGTGCTTGTCTTTACAAATAGGAGAGTGCTCAGCATAATCACATAAGGGCAAATTAGCAAATCGTTCTGACATGTACTTGACACTCACCTGCTGCAGATGCCTAAGCTCCTCCTCCTGCTCCTTGATTTTCTTTTGCTGCTTGGTAATCCTGCTGTCACACTCTTTTTCCTTCACACGCAGTTTCTTGATGATGTTACTGTGTTGCAGCTGCTGTTTCGACAGTTTTTCACCTAACAGTGAGAAAAATAAACCATTGAAAAAGAGAAATCACTACCAGAAAGTCTTAATTTCTGGTAGTGATTATATTTGACCTGATAGTTCGCTTTCATTTTCTGCATGATATCACATGACAGGGCAATTTAGCATTGTGTATTTTTTTGGTCGTGACCTTTGCTGGTTGCTAACCAGGCGTTTGGTCGGCTCAAGAAGGCGAACTGGGACCGGCGTGCTTGAACAACAATGACTCTCACCCTCCTCCAGCAGACCTCTGATCTGCTCCTCCTTCTCTCTGATGAGCTCCATCGTATCACTCGAGTTCAGTCTTGTACTAAGCTCTTCTCGCAAGCCTTTGATCTCCTGTAAAACACACAAGCAGCAAAAAATAAAATAAAATAAAATTACAATCTTTGCCAGAGCGACTTTGATGTCCACGTCGACAAACCCTTATATTATAATCACCTTTTTGGCGATGTCTCTCTCCTTGCAGGCCAGCTGAGCCTTTCTTTCTGCGTCTGCTATGCGCTGAGTGAACTCGTCTTTCAGGGACTGCACAGTGGAGCTCTCTTCCTTCAGGCTTATCACTTCACTGACACATGAACGGATTGGTGTATAAGCTTACTTTAACATCAATATAAAGTGTCATTTTTACAATAACACTGAGCTTAAAGAGGAATATTTACGCCTCGGTGTGTACATAAGGGAGACAAACTCACTCTTTTAAATTGTCGCACTCCTCCTCCAGCCTGGCCTTGTCTTTGCTAACAGCCAGCAGCTGAGACTCTCTCTTCTCAAGGCGGCTCGACAGATCATCGATGACCTGAAATGTATCCACAATAAATATTTTGTGAAATGTCAGCGTGTGAACAACGCTTGGGAGTCCTCTGGACTAGATACAAGTACAGGCCTTTGAACCATGAAACGCAACAAAGACCGGGCCGTGAACTGGTTTGGCTCCCAAAATATTGAGACTCTCAATGAAGAATTACACATTCTGTGAATCGAATGGTACAGTTAAGCCGTAAATTATTTACATCCCTTCCAGATTTAGGTTTAGAATTATATTTTAACTATACCAACAGGTTTCTTCTGGTTTAAAGTGATACTAAGAATTAGTCATTATCTAGAATATATAAACCCAAACTAAGAGAATGTTACCATCGTTTGGTCCACCAACATTATTGCATATCGTATGTTTTCCTAATACCATGCAGCCTGTAGATTTGAAGAACGGTAGATCCACATGACGGATTAAAAATAAAACGAAGCTCAATCTGAAAGACAAAGTAACTGAAAACACCTGATTTTGGTAGGCCGGGTACACAGCCGTTTTACCGAGTGCAATTGGCAAAAATTGTAAACATTAACCTTGCAAAGTACAAGGATGATTTTTATTCATATATTTACATCATGTATAACGTCTCTGGGAGTTATTTTCTTGGGCGTAGAGAATCACATATTTGAGACCTCTATAAGTTGCATACGTTGCATGTCTTGATGCTTAACAGTCTGTCGCAATAAGTCAATAAATCACATGATAAATTACTTCCATTTGCAATATTGTTTCTCTCGTGTCTCTTCGTTTCGGTGGATGACAACATGTTTCAGTTTGGTGCATTGGTCTCAACTAGCCCCTTTTCTGAAGGGCAGTGTTATTTACAGAGACTTCAGCAGCCATTTTATTTGTTGTTTCGGTTGTTTTGTTTGTTGATTTTGGACACTGTAGGATGTTCATTGGAAATTAAAAGTTTATTGATCTTTGAGAGAGTATACTTGCACTATTATGCCATTGCCATTATATCACTGGAAAATGGTCTCAAAACAACAATATCATTTAACGCAATGATTTCTGGGACAATTCATCGGACAGCAAAAATAGTTGCTGGACGAATCTGTCCGTTCCCACGGAAACAAGTTAATCAAATTCACCACTTGCTGTCATGCAGAGCACAACATCTAACATTGATATGAATGAATGTTCATAGCTAATAACTGTTAGCTATGAACATTCATAGCTAACATTCTAAGCACATGCAGAATTTGGCTTAATGAATTATTGCATATATTACGGTTGCGATAATGATTGATAATAATTGATTGTGGAATGGCAACTAGGTCTCATTTGAATGTTCGTGCTTTGTACACATCTTTAGTACTCGGGTACCTTTTGCAGCTCCAGTATCTGGGCAGGTGAGACACTTTTCATCTCTTCTGTGATTGGTGGAGTGCTCTTTTCTTCTGCGCTGCAGGTAGAACCAAACATCGCATCGTCATCGACACCACCGCACAACTCGTCTGGCTGCTCGCTGTTCACAGGAGTCGCGCTCCGTCCGCTCTCCTCCATCTCGTCCAGCGACTGCTCCTTCCCCCTCTCGGCGTATCCCTCCTCCTTGCCGTCGGTCTCCTCCGCTCCGTCCTCCTGCTGCTGCTTCGGACACGTCTCCGTCGGGGGAGCGGGTCCCGCCGTGACGGAGGCCAGAGTCCGGCTGCCGGGGATCTCGTCGTCCGAGTTCACCTCGCTGACACTCCGGCTGTCCAGCGATTGCACGCTGAACGAATCGATGCGCTCAAACGCGTCCGAGGAGGAGCCGCAGCTCTCCGTGAGTTTGTGGTAGTCTTCCAGTCGAGCGAAATCCCCGCAGGTGGAGGCAGTGAGGAGCTGGAAGGAGCCCTGCATCAGGTGAAGCCCGGTTTTGCTCTCGCCGGTTTCTTGCCTGGAGCTGGCCGAGCTTTCGCTCTGCACACTCTCGTGGTCGAGCACTTCAATGTCACTTGTGGTGGAAGTTCCTGAGGAGAAAGCGCTGACCGGAGGAGAGGGCGTGTCGTTCTGACGGTCCTCTGGTTTGGAGTCCTTTTGACCCGGGAGAACTTCCTTGGTGGACGTGGGGGTTGCGGGATCCGGCGGGGTAGAGCTTTTAGCTTCAGAAGGAGGAGACTCAGAGGAGTTTAGGG
Organism: Girardinus metallicus; assembly: GCA_903067095.1. NCBI lineage: Eukaryota > Metazoa > Chordata > Actinopteri > Cyprinodontiformes > Poeciliidae > Girardinus > Girardinus metallicus. Next base: position 11,121 of record CAEGAE010011483.1, on the reverse strand, counting down.
AATCCGTCTCTACCTGTTGTTCGGGTGGATCTTCTTGTTCCGGCTTCGTTTTGGATTCTGATGGAACCGACTCAGCATCCGCTTTCACACAGTCAGGACTGAAAGGGTGGTCACCAGGGGAGGTAACCGGAGAAACTGGCTGGAGGAGGATGGCATCAGCGTAAGGAGCTGCTGGTGAGGACTTGGCCTCATCCGGCTGGCCGTCGGCCACCGTCTGACTCTCAACGCTCTGCTCTGTAGGTTCTGTTGGCTCTGCAATCCCATCCTCACTTTGGATCTGCAGCAAAGCTCCTTGGCTTTTCTTCTCCATCTCTTGAGTTCGTCTTTGAGACTTTGCAGGGGGTACAGACACAACTTTCGCTTTGGTCGCTGGAACATCTCCTGGTGACAGAAAGGCACTGAAAAAGTTTTCGGATTCATCCACAACTGTGCGAGTGACGGGCGTAGTGATGGCCTCGGAGTTGAGAGGAGGAGTGGTGGCCTTTTCTTCAGCGGGGGCTTCCCACTGAGTCATACCCCATCCTCCACTCACTGAAACCTTCCCAGGGGATGTTGTGTCTAGAACAGACATTACATTGATCCTTTGAGATTTTAGGGACTCGCATTATAAATACATTCGGTTTCTGATATCACTTGCTTACCGTCATAAGGCATTACAACCGTGTCACCCCACTGGTCCTCTTCTTTGATGTCCAGAACTCGGTCAATCGACTTCTGCGCTGTCGTTAAAGCTTGTTTAGCGAAGCTGGACAGGTGAGACGCGTTGAACCAACTCATTCTGATAACGCAGCTAGCTTGTTGGTTAACTCGGTTTAATGACTTCAAAAGCGGTTTTCGACGTCACCAAGTACCGACAATAACTCGCAGCATTTTCCTTATGTATCTTTAACCTCTTTACAAAAGTCAAGTTTACCTCTGTTCCGTAAAGCTTCGCAGGCAGATAACATCAAGGAACTTGATGAAATTAGAGGTTTGCGTTATCGACAAAACACAACATTGCTGCTGTACATTATGGTCAGGTAGTTTCAGCTAGAAAAACTGCTAAATTCGCACCTAAAATGCGGGTTTCCCTACGAGCGAGTCCCCAGCAAAGACCTTTAGCTGATAAATAACCCAAAAGTCAACACCAGCCGTCAAACGAAATCAACTCCGGTGGTTAATTTACGCCTTTTTCGGCTTTTTTTCACGGGCGTCATCGTTTGTTTTGGTCGCACTTGACTTGTAGCTCGGCTAACGCTAGCATGCTCGCTACTTCCTTTCCACGTAGCACAATGACGTCACGATCCTGTTTGCTTCTCATGTTGCATTCGCGTACCGCTCCAAATGTCCAAATCGTAATTGTGAGAAAGAATAAAGGCAGGGAAAATTTAAGGTGTTTTCCACTCTTTCAAACGTCGCGCGTGAACTGTTATGAATGCAAAGTCTACAGCATGAGTCAAATACGATAAGCTATTGCTCCAGGAGAGTAATTATGTAATATCCGAGGTACGCGAAGGCAACATTAAAGCCACTTACCTTGACACGCGACAAAAAAAAACAAAAACAAATGCACATTGTTGGTAATTCGGTCTAAAAATTTCACGGCGTTGCGACATTTTGACATTAAACCCACAAACTGCAATGTATTTTAAACAATTTAGGCAATAGACAACGCAAAGTGGCACACAATGGTGAATTATAAAGAAAGGTTACGTATTTTTATTTTACAAGCAATTTGAAAAGCATGGCGTGCATTTCTACTCGGTTCCCTCAGATACCCCTAAATAAAATTGCTCCAGTTTTCAGATTTTTATTTGTAAAAAAAAAAAAAAAAAAAACTAAAAGAAATTGCATACAATAATTTCTTTTTACTTCATTATTATGCACTGCTTTGTGTTGGTCCAACACATAAAATTCTGAGAATTTTTTACTTAAAAATAATGAAAAAGTCAAAGATGTACAAAAGGTTCTCCAAGATCTGTGTATGACAAATTACTTTTAAAGTACTCCAGCATATCTTTTTTTGTACTTTTTAGTTTTTATAGTGTTCGCTGTGAAAATAAGTGTTAATGTGTATGTACATTAAGCAACACAATAAGCAAAGCATTTTAATTCCAGTTCAAACACCCTCCACACAGCTTCAGTGGCAGCGCCGACTAAAAAAACTGTTTTAATAAATAAGTAAAATCAGAATGAGCAGAAAATATTCTTATAAAGAGTACAGTTTGTACAAACTACAAGGTACTGAACGTAAAAAATGAACACAAAAACATTAAGATTTGTAAACCATCACTAAAACATGACAAGAAGTGGACTACAATTTGGCTTTTCAGTGCAAAACGTTCACGTTTGTCAACACGTACACTTTACGCGTACGTGTTCCACTGGTAACGTAGAACCTGATTGAAAATGCAGTAAACAGTTCTGGTACTCAAAGTGCTTGAGGAAGTTTTATGAGGTAAAGCAGAGTCGGAACAACATGGTTTGGGGTGTGGTGACATCGGCCACGGCCAGTTCTTGTCCGTCTGTCAGGCCCAGATCTGAAAAAAAAAAAAAAAAATCACGTTGGTTACAAAAGTGAAGTAAAACATTCACGTTTTCCTTTGACAAGGTACGAGTCTCTGCTGACACGTACGATAAAGAGCCTCACCTCGTAAGCTTTTGGAAAGGTTTGGCCGTGTCCTTTGTTCGATTGAAGCAACCGACTGTGACAGAAAGTACCTTGCGTTAAGCTTGTACTTATATAATTTCTGAACAAAACAACAGAAAAACGAACTAAAAAGTTAGTGGAATTACCTGTAGATATAAAGTTTTGCTCTTTCCTTCAACAGTTGCTGTTACAGCAGGTGATTTCATTTGCCTTAAACAAATGTAGAGTTGTTAAAAATCCAACATACAAATTAGGTGTGAAAAAAAAAAAACAATTAAGAAAACACGGAGAATCAAGGAAACCTACAGGGAGGCGCTCTCAGTCAGGTAGTTCAGAACCTCCTGAAGGGTGGAAGAAGGTGTAAAGCGCAGATCCTGAGGTATCTGGCTGCAGGCTGAGCAGTTTTCCTACATCAGGAAGAGTCACATATTCATCTAAACCAATCGAAATCTAGAGACAAATATGGAACAAGAGGGGACAAACCTTCCGTTCTGCCTCAAAAGTGTAAGTGTATAAGCCGTCCACATCATTGAATACCATGTAATTGCTAAGAGGTACGTAGGCGCTGCAAAAATGGAACATATGAGGAACGATGAGAGTCGGTGAACACATCTGTAGACATGTGTGCAAAAAGGAGTTACGCCTTACCTTGTTGCTAACTTGAAAACCTCTGTTGCACAAGCAGCTGCATCACAAAAAGAGAACAACAAAGAAGTACAGGCACATGTGTTTAACTATTTTTTTTTTTTTTTTATAAAACACGTTGTAGAATAACACCATAAGTCTTCTCCGGATAACGGTTAAGTCTTAACTAGAGACACTTCGATTAATCAGGTTGTGACAGAAAATTGTCAATTTTCAACTTGACTGTCCACACCGCCAGTGACCAGCAGATTTAAAATTAGATCTTTTTTTGATCAGTGAGTGCACCCTACAAACGGGTGCCCTGACAAGAACACCTTTCAGTGTGGATGTTGAAGCGAAGCCGACTCAGTTAGCCATTTTCCAAACTGAAGACGGAGAAACAACAGAGGTGCAAGAGACTCTTTTGAAGGAAACTGCTTCCTAAGTAGCAACAATGAATGTCTGGCTTTGAGAGAGAGAGACAGAGAGAGACAGAGAGAGACAGAATCATATCAGATAACAGGAAGTATAGCAAAGTTACTGTTTCGTTCTTTTGATGGTGAAACAGTCATGGAACATGTGAGACTTCCAGATTTTGGAAGACCTTTGGAAATCTCAAAGTCTTTGCAAAACACACGTCTGAATCCACCAAGAAAATGCTGATGAGTGCGTCTATAATCTAAACTACTTACCAGCAATGACAGCATTTGTAGAAGCTACAGCTGGAATTATTCGTTTGACAACACCTGCAAAATTCAAAGGGAAAATCTTGTTCGCTTGCCCCGTCATTACTTAATCAAAAGAAATAAAAACCAGACAAAGGTTCAGGTCAATGAAATACCAGCCTGCAAAAATATAAAACATCATAAAAACATGTCACCGTTACTTTTTTTTTTATTTTTAACTCTCTAAATATACCAGGCAGATAATTGCAACAGAAGTTTACAAAGCGGGTTAGCAACGTTTCAGTTTTACACATCTCGACTTATTTCCCAGAGGAGCAGCGGTCAGCTGGCAGCAGACGGCCGGTTTTATGCTCACCCTGGGTAAGTCTGTAAGTGACTCCGGTTATGTTGAACTCTGCAGACCTCTCCAGAGATCTCTGGAACACCCACTGGATGTGCTCTGGGTCATCTCCGTCCAAGGCTACGCCATCTAAAACAGAACAGCCGAGGAACTGAGCTAAACGTTACAAAGACAATATTTAAAAAAAAAAAAAAAAAAAAAAAAAAGCTACAAGTAAAAGCAATCCGACTCCCGTCTTTTACCTCCAAAAGGCATCTCCTTCGGCCACTGCAGTATCCGTACATATTCGACGCAATGTTCTGGCAAACGAGGCATTGTCGCTATTGTGCACATGGGGAAGTTGATCTACAAGAACGAGTGGACAATCACTTATTTGATTCGGTGCGGCGCCCGAGTCGGTGCAGTCAGTATAACTCTTCCAAAAAGGTGTGCTTAAGTACCTGGGGAGGATAAAGTTCAAGTGTGCAGTCAACGCAGGCTGTCAAGCCTGGGAGAATGACCCTGGCGTTGCCTTTAAAGCCTTCGGTCCCGCCGTCAACAAGTGGGATAACCGAGGTTTGATCCACTTCGCCATCCTCGTACACGAGCAAAGATAGCTGCACGTTAAAAAAAAAACCCGACAAACAGAAATGCTTAAACATGCTCTTGTCAAGTAAAAATCACGGTTTTCATATTGAAATGCACATAAAGAAACATACTTACCAGCATACCATTCATCCACCTCCTGGCAACAATGGAGTCAAGCCCACAGACGATAATGTGGAACTCTACACGAAGACAGGTGTCGATAAATTAGGTACAACTTCAAGTAGGAAACGGTGAAAATGAAAAGAACTGGCAGACAAACATAAAGGATCCAAAAGTGGGATCATACACAATACTAAATAAATCCTGTCCATGGCTTATTCACCATTTAGGTTGATCAAAATGTGTTTTGATCAACCTAAATGGAAAAATGTCTTTCTACTTCTCATTGACCTTCAACTGCTGACTGGTTCCTGCAGGAGTCAAATGCAAATTCCTATCGGCTGGTTCTCATTATCCTGCTGAACGCTGCAACTAACGATTATTTTAGTAACGGATTAGTCTATCGATTATTCTGATTTTTTTTTTTTTTTAAAAAGGCACATTCTGCAGATTTTCCATTTAAACACTTAACCCTTTTAAAAAGATACAAAGGATTCAATTCATATTTTTTTTAATAACAAAATAAACATTTCATTGCCAAAACCAGAGAATATCTTTGGCTGTAAAAAAAAATAAAAAATACAACCCTCATGTTAAAAGTTCAGACCTTTCTGATCTTCACTTCTCATTTACTATTTTTTGGATTAACTAATTAATAATTAGTGCTGAATAGGATATTTGTTTGTTTTTGTTTTTCTTTGCAGAATTTGAACAGGCGAAGTTAAACTGTGCCACTTGAGGAGTTCTGGGTAGAACATATTTACAGTTTTGGTTTAATTACTGCCGTCAGTACTTTATTGTTTCAGGAAATTACCTTTTTTTTTTATCTGAATTCTCTACTTAACTAGATAATGAAATATGACATTTTTATGATTACTTGATGATTTTCCACTTGCCAGTTACTCTGGTGCTGTAATACATTTTGTAAATGTTTCTTGTACTGAACCTTCAATGTTGTTTCTCACTAATGAGCAGCTTTCTACAAAAGCGGTTATTATATAACGCATTGTGAGAGTGTTATTATGGTAGCTCACTTCACTACAAAGTCCTGTAAAATGCTACTCATCGACCGCGTTCCTCGTCAGGAAAATTATTACTTGAGTGGATCTGAAGGGATGACAGGAGAGCACATTAAAGATACTTACGTCTGTAGAACGTTTCATCTAAGTCTTGAATTTTCTTAAAATGCCTGAAGAAACCGTTAAGGAGAAGACCATTTTTTAAAATGCTAATTTGCTTTCACTTCCTTAGAATTACTGTCGTGGTCGGCCGCTTAAGTTGTGCTTTCTAAAGTTAGACTCGTTTCTTCCTTCTTTCAAAGAAAATTTCCAAAAATATTGTGGGTCAGCAATCTAAAAATCTTGCGTCCCGTTCAACGAAACGGATACGGTACTACGCGGCACCCTGGTATTCGGCTGTTGATAAAATCCGCTGCAACATCCGCCTTGGGCCGGCCCACGTCTTTTGATCTGGTGAAAAAATGTCCACAGGTTAAAGCAACATTTCCGCATTTTTTATTTTTATTTTTTTCAAACGCTAAAATGTCAACAGCGCAATAATTATACTGACCTGAAAAGGAACTGACGATTCAGGTTGGAAACATCTATTGTGTCCATGTCAACTACGTCAACGTTTCGGAAACCTGACAAAGCCTGAACAGTAAGAGTTGGCAAGAATTGACTTTACTGAAACAGAAAGTAATGCCGAGTAAATTTTCAAAAAGCAGTGAGTTTACCAGGTCTTTCAGCAGCTCACATCCCAGCCCACCAGCACCGATGACCAGGATTTTACAGGTGTCTATCAAAAACTGCAAGCACTGCGGTAAAGAATACACAGAGGTTAAACCGCTGAAGAAGGATGGAACATGTTAGGTCGGGAGAAAACACAAACGCTCCGTTGAGATCGTTACCTCTGCGCTGGGCTCAAAGTCGGGATGCGTGAACGGCCCTGATCGCTCAAGCAACTTTTTGACGTGATTCCATCGTCCTTCCCACTCGCAGCTGCCTTCACAGACTCCGTCAACAATCATCCTGGAGAGGATGGGCACATTTAGAAATCACCTTGCGCCACACATCCGAAAGACTTACAATGTAATGTTGCAAAAGAAATCACACAAAAACAACAAGGACTCAGACGATCTACATTAGTTGAAGTGGGCGCTCTGCCTAAGAAGACTTATTAGGCCTGCTGTGTATATGCAGTACCTTGAAAAAGTTTTCATACTCTTAGGTTTTTTGTTGTTTTTTTTTACATTTTGTCAGATAGCAACCACATACTTCTAAGTGTTTGAGGAGATAGACCAACCTGAAGTAGTGCATACATCTGAAGAGGAACGGCATGCAAAGTTTTCTAATTTATGAACGAATAAAATCTAAAGGTGGAGGTATGCATCTCTATTCAACCCCTTAGACGTTACTACGCCAAAATAAAGAACAAAAGACACACCACAGACTTCAGGGGATAACACAGTGGAAAATTTAAAGCAGAAATAGGTTATAAAACTTAAAAAAAAAAGATTTAGATATCTCACAGAGCACTGGTCAGCTCATAATGCAAAAAATAAAAAAGATTACTGCAAAGTAAGACTCTGAACTGATAGGCTGGGCAAGGACAGCAACGACAAAAAAAAAAAAAAGTAAAAATAATAATAACCAAAATAATAATATTCGTTCCACTTCTCAATTAATGCACGACTTTGTGTTAGCCTGTAACATTCCAACAAAAATACTTTGAAATTAGTGGTTGTAACATGACAAATGTGAAAAGGTTGACAACTATGCAAGGCACTGCATATTCCCTTTTTTCTGCGTTTGTCCTGTCTTGGCTCTTATTATTTTATTACTTTTTGAGACAGGCGTCTCTGACACTTCGACTCATGTTTCCTCCCTCAACAGCTCCTGGGTAGATAAAATCGGTGATTAGTCTTGCATAAATAACTATTATGTCAACAGTGAACATATTATTTCTCCAAATAAGTCATAAAAGTGAGGGGAAAATAAATCACTGTTCAGACAAGCTAGTTATTTACGACCGACTAGCCACGGTAAATGTCGCTGAAGAGGCTACTTGTGTATTTTGTTTACAGCCCAGGTTAGCTTCCTCATCTAGCTAACGTTCGCCTTCTTCCTGTCTAAACCAGGAGCCTTGGAAACCTCAAACCTTCACTAACTTCTCAGTCAGCTCCACTACTCTCCTTCTTTTCTTCTCCCTAAAAAGAGAGAATAAAAGAAGGTTGATTCACACTGTTCTTCCGTAGGTTAATGTGATCAGATAGCATCTTTCTCGGGGTTTGTGTCTTGTTTCCTCGGCGGCTACTTACGGCTCGTCCATCTCCGCCATATTTGGGTGGCTTCAGGTGTAAAAGCCGGTAGTGGTAAACACGCATCCAGATAAGGAATAATAAATATATATTACAATAAACGTATATTTGAAGTGCTTTTGAAATTATTTGTAAGCTAAGATATAGTGTTAGGCAATTATAGTATGTCGATATAGAAAAGACAATGTGCCTGTATCTGCATTGATTGAGTTGATATAAAAATTCCCAATATCATGAAAGCATCACAAGTCCAATCCAAAAACGCAATTGCAAATATTGACCGACAGGTGGCAATGTTCACTATATGGCAGCAGCTACGGATAAAATAATAAAGAAAGGTGGTTAAAAAAAAACAGAACTCTTGGCAGAACTCAATTAATCTCATATTTATCTGAAATTAAGAAGTCCTATCTCATGGTAGGTAGATGTCTAAGTCAAGATTCCCTAAACAAATGACAGAATAGCAGTAAGAAAGAGCCAAAAATGTTTTTTTGTGTAAATGTGAAGGATTGTTTTAAAGTAGAGGAGAACACAGTTCTGACATTTTTTTTCTTGATTTCTTTGCACCCTTTATTAATCTGGTTATTATTTATTTAAATGCTTTAGATTTTGTATTGTGAAATGGTGACAAACCAAATATTTGATTCTGAAAAAACTCCAGAGACTACTTTGGTTACTTTGCAAATCCGCAAGTATAGATAAAACAGAGTTAAAACATAGTAATCAAGAATTGTAAACTTGCTCCTTTATCTTCTCCTAATAAATTATTTTTGTACAAAATGAATAATAACCTTAAACATCTACAGAAAGCAGTAGAGCGTCGGATCTAGACACATCTAGTGTGCTCTGAACATTTTACAGAATACTATTGACCAATTCGATGTGGTTCTGTAAACACACGCAGCACTTTATACTATACATTTTTTATTTAATATGGCAGCTGTTTCTGGAGCCACGTGTCTGGCACTGTGTCCTCCCACACAGACTCTGAGCGCTTCACAACTTTTACAGGCAGCTCAATGGCGACAAAATACAATTCTGATAAACGAACATGTGAAGGAAATCCGAAACATCAAAGCATCCTGGAGCAAGCAATTAGCTGGAAAACAATTAGCCAAGGGCATCTGAAAAGCAAACGCAAAAAGTTAAATTAATTACTGAAGCCTCTTAGGAGTTTTCACTCATTTGCACATGATAGATGTAACCAATACTGGTTGTTAGAAGAATAGCAAAAAAAGAACCAAGATGCAGCCTAATGTTGGTGCCTTTTTTCACTTCTGTCACTTTGTAAAAACAAAATTTAATGTATTTTACTAGGACTTTGTGAAATGGACCCACACGTTTTGGCTGCATGTTTAGGGTCACTATCCTGTTGGAAGATGAACACTACCAGGTTTTCCACCATGATTGCACTGTATCAATTTTTCAGTTAAGTTTGATCAGTTTCTCTTTCCCTGCTAAAAAAAAAAAAAACCTTCCCCACAGCACAATGCCACCACTCATATGGTTCAAACTGAGCTAATAGTAGACACTTTATATAACTCACAGCTCAGGTCTATTCCATTAAAAAATTATGGGGTTTTTTTTATTTTTTTTTGTTTATAGAAAAAGAACGTTTTTTGCCTTTTGTCTTGATGTCGGTGCACACAAACATTTAGTTGAGAATTGCTTTTCTTACACACGCTGCGTGTCCAGTTGTGAAAATGTTACCATTCAATCTCGTTGTAGTTCATTTTAAATTGAGAAGAAAAAAGGGTTAGCACATGGATTATACTTTATAACTAGCATTTCATAGACTAGTGTCAAGAGTTATTTAACCAGTTCTCATGGGCTTAGACTCTTTCAGAGCGATCATCCACCTGTTATTAAATTATTATTATTATTATTATCATTTCGAACTTCTCTCTGACTCGCTGCTCGTGTCGGGAACCCGTTCCAATGTTTACAGACTTAACGGCGAGGACGTCTCCCTCAAGTAGCTGCCTGATTTAACGTGTCCACAGTTTGTTAATGAATCTGTGTGTTTAATCTCTCATTACGGAATGATTAATAAAAAGCCCAGACACGGCTCGGCGCATTTAGAAGGAGGTAATTAATCTGTTGTACCACACCTCCTCTATTATTAACGGAAACGTGGAGTTGGTACCTTTCACTAGAGGTCACTGGGAATGTGCTAATGTATGTGCTGATAGCTGATGGAGTAATCTACACTGGACAACAGCAGCAGAGCCAAAAGAGTTTTTTCTTCTTTTTCTTCATGGATTCTATGATTTGATTTTTTTTTCTTTTTTTTCCCCACCCTGCTGATTATTAATGAGATGTTCCAAGTGACGGCGTCTGAAACTTGATTGCTAAAAATAACTGCTGTGTCCACGTCCTTCATAGATGACTGCCCGTCGTATCAGCTCTCTGACTGGGCCTCGGTCGTCTTCTATCTCACCCTCAGCTGCACTCTAGTGTTAAACGCGACAAAGTGAAGGAATTTGATCAAAACGATCAGATTTTAATAAGGAATAATAATGAAGTAGGGGCAGCAACTCCAGCCTGGAATCGAATTTGCACGTTGTTCCCTGTGCATTTGTGGGTTTTCTCCAGGTACGCCGCTTTCCTCCTTCAGTCCAAATATGTAAGTGTAAGGTTAATAGGTCACTCTGAATTGAGTGAATGCATATGATAATGGATGAATGGAAGGGTCAGATTTTACAAAACCTATGAATTTGTTTTCTTAAAATATATTTTGAGCCTTTTAGCAGTTGTTGAAGATGCTTTTATTGCCCTGATATACAAGCAGGGCAATATTTTTCCTGTGTTGACATGTTTTCTTTTTATATATATA
>CAEGAE010011479.1:0-14384 GCA_903067095.1 Girardinus metallicus | reverse complement strand
GCTCTGGTTCTGGTTCTGGCTCTCTGGCTCTGGTTCTGGCTCTGGCTCTGGTTCTGGTTCTGGCTCTCTGGCTCTGGTTCTGGCTCTCTGGCTCTGGCTCTGGTTCTGGTTCTGGCTCTGGTTCTGGTTCTGGCTCTCTGGCTCTGGTTCTGGCTCTGGCTCTGGTTCTGGTTCTGGCTCTCTGGCTCTGGCTCTGGCTCTGGTTCTGGTTCTGGCTCTGGTTCTGGCTCTGGCTCTGGTTCTGGTTCTGGCTCTGGTTCTGGCTCTCTGGTTCTGGTTCTGGCTCTGGCTCTCTGGTTCTGGCTCTGGTTCTGGCTCTGGCTCTGGTTCTGGTTCTGGCTCTCTGGCTCTGGCTCTGGTTCTGGCTCTGGTTCTGGCTCTGGTTCTGGCTCTCTGGCTCTGGTTCTGGCTCTGGCTCTGGCTCTGGTTCTGGTTCTGGCTCTGGTTCTGGTTCTGTAATCAGTGGCGGTCGTGAGTCTGTGGTCAGATAAAGACATCGGTTGGTCTGTAATCTCTAGATGTGAATTCCTCTCAGGTCCAGATAATCTGATTCCGTCTCTTTTGATTCGTCGTCAGTTTCATCCTGTTTTCTGTCAAGTCAAGTTTTCAAACACATTCAGGTATTTTTTCCTTCCTTCTCTGATTGGCTGGAGTCCAACTGAGCTGGTCTAAAATTAATGATGGACTCACATTTTCACCTTATTTTACTTTAATGAATGGTGTTTATATGAATTTGAGCACTTTTAGATGAACGTTTTGAGCTTTTCACTGATTTTATCGTCGGAGCTCCCTGAAGTGAACTGAATGCTGCATGTTTTCAGAAACGGAGATTTAAAGCTGGCAGACTTTATCCAGCTTATTGTCTGTCTGAGGCTGCAGACACGACACTGACACGGTCACAAACATTACTTATTACACACGGCACCTGCAGCTCCGAGCAGCAGGAGAATAAATAAAAATAGGATTAAAAGGGTAAACAGTGTTTTTAATTCATTTTTCTTTTTAATAAGTGTATAGGTTTCAAAAATATAGTCCGAATCAAAGAAGTGTGTGACTAAGTGAGATTATTAAAAAATATTAAATGTGCATAATATTTATGCATAAAAAACAACAACAGACTATTGACTAGAACTGAAAACACCTCAGTAAAAGCAGCAGGGGTGTGAATACTTGTTGAGTTTCTGGGATTGCTGCCTCTAGTGGTCTGAACCCCTCACTGCAGCCATTACTACCTTCAATCTAGCTACATAAAATGAAATTTGATATTATTTTTACAAGATACCTGCTTTGTTTCTACTTTTAGGTTGAACAGATGAATAAAAACATGAAGCTTTTGCACAAAAAAAGCCTCTTTTCCAAGAATAATGGATCTTAAAAAAAATGTTTAGTCATTCGATTGTGGAAATTCAGTGCAATTGTCCCATGAAAAAGGGCTAAAACGTGTATTTATTATGAAGAAGCTATATTTATAAACACTGATTGATTATCTATGAATTTTTGTTACATTATTAAGAGCCATTCTGGACACTTAGAGGAGCCACAGGTTGTAGAAATTATCAAGCGAACTGAATTATCAGCAGCTGGGAGGAAGGATCTGTGATAACGCTGCTTTGTGCATTTAGGATGTAGCAGCTCTGCAGGAACAGCTTCATACACAGAGGGGAGACGCTGTCTATCGGTGATGATTTTGGAAGTGAGAATGTATTGTCATTCAGCTTCCCTGGTTAAGTAAAGGTTAAAGGTTAAATGATTCTGGCTCCCACCACCTCTGGGTTGGGGAGTGATCTGAGGACAGAGCTCATCTCACCGCTTCCACTCAGCTGCAGATGAACTGACACCATGCTGAAGGATGAAGCCGCCTCAGAGTCCAAAATATCTAAACAAACGTCTAAAATAGTGTACTTAATATTACTTAGAAAAATTAAAAAAAATTCTCAGGATAAAAAACATGGAATTAGATTTTACACTCCATCAAATTAAAATCAGTCTCAAACAAGTAATCAAATAGTAAATAAATGAATAGTAAATAAGTAAATGAAATTTGAATAAAAACATAAAGTATGGTCATTTATATTCAGGGGACATATATTTGGTTAACTTCATAAAAACATTATTTTATTTGACCACTTATTTTATTTTACAACATTTCATCATTTAAAAGGAAACTTGTGACAACAGAGCTACTTTCCACCTGCAGTCCTCGGACAGGATGATAATGATTTCATATCATTTAACAGTTTATTAAGTGATGAAAAGCCAGAATATAAATTAATGCCATATGTGCAATAAATCATTGTTCCTATTTCACAAAAAATAAGCAAACCAATCAAGCTACAATGATAGAATCTGACATTAATTCTTCTAGTTTGGCTGAACTTCAGTTTGTGTTGCTGCTGTTTCTAAACTGGGAAAAATGTCAATAAAATCCTCTTAAAATCACTTTATTGATTCTGAGGGGAAATTAAATGTTGTTGCAGCTCAAATTATCCAGGTTTCTATTGCAGGAGGTTCTCCTGTAGCAATCTGTATTACAGTGAATGTGAGGAAACCTCTGACTGAAGACACTGGCAGTCTCGTGTATAAATGCCCTTAATTTTCTTGATTTTATGAGAAATTGTTCTTTTCACTATCATCTCCAGAGGTTCCAAAGTCTCATTTGACCTTTGACCTTGTTTCTCCTTAAATGTGTAGCCATTAGCCATTTCCTTTGTTTTGTCCACATTCAAGATGGCTGCTCCCTCACCATTACCCTGGTGTGCTCTTTTTCTTGTCCATAGCTGATCCGATTTTTTGAGAAAACATTGTTTAATCAACTTCCAGCTGTGATTTAAATTCACTAACTGTATTTTTTTTCATGCAGCAGCTTTTAAGTTTCTCCACATTTTCATGCCTGTGGTTTGATGATCACCACAGAAGCTCTGCTCTGGTTTCCTAATGTGGATTTTAGTCGATAACCTGGTTTCAGTTTCTTTGAGGCTGCAGAACATCAGCAGACTTTACCATACAAATAGAAAATATCCAGATTCTGTTTCTGTCTTTTGTAAACTAAGCTGGGGGGTGGGTTGCATTCAGCAGCATTCTTAATTAACGATGACTAGATTTTTAAGCAGCCATTTGCATGAACAAAAGAGAAGCTGTTGAGGTTCTTGTTTTCATGTAGCCCACCCCCTTCCCACCAGGAACAATGAACCACCAATCCAGACCAATCCAACTCTTCAGAGGCCTTTAATCATGCAGCAAAGCAAATTCTGATATTGGGACAAACTTCAGCCTTTGTTTTACTTGTATGCATTCATTGAAACTTGAACAATGTCATATTATCAAAGTTTAATTCACAAACTCCTATACTATAGATATCATCTCCACAGATGATGAAACTGAGTTTAAAAATAAAGACAAAGTCATTAGTTTTGGGCATGAAAATGAAAAGAGAGTCAGTCTGAGCATAGATCAGCTTTTAAAAGTCACAGGTGAAGTTTAAAGATGACTTCAGCAGTCACTCAGCTACAGATTCAGATGGAAGAGCAGCCCATATCGGGTTGGCCCACTGTAAAACAGAACTGAAACCGGGGTTGAGTGTAACTGCTGCGGCTTCGTGTCGACTCCTGTTTCAAAAAACAACAAACGGTCAGGCAGCAGAGAGCGACATTTTTTTTAATCTCCCTCAGCAGCTGCAAACAAAGGGCGATTCCTTTTCGCGCCGTATGTTTAAAAGTCCAGCACAGCCAATCAGCGATGGGATAGAGCACACAAACATGAACGCGCTCCTTAAAGGAATTCAGCCAATCACAGCTCAGAATGAGTTCTGTGCCCCCAGCGTTTACGTTTAAATGATTGATTCTGACCAATCAGCGGCGAAGGGGGAGGAGCTACAGAACCAGTTTTAGGCAGTGACAAACAGTTGCGTTTTCTTCCTCATTCAGTCGTTTACAACTTGTGTTGGAGAGAACAGGTAAGAGACGTAGTTTCTGGCTAAATCAGCGGATTTGTGTCGCCAATCATGTTAAATAAGTGTTTAGGTTGTTTGTTGTCCTTAATCCGTTCTTGTCGCTCGAGTTGTCAAGCTTAAGCTCCAGAAGCGAACTTTTTACGGCCTTTTTTGGCCGAAAGTGTAAATCTCAGCGTAATTAAAACGAACTTCATAATGTAATCGGCGTCGGTTTCTAAGAACGGAAATGGGTGACTACAGTTTAGGATGTTTTGCGGTGTGTTTTGAGTGGCGGAGTTGGTGCGTAACAGGCAGTTGAACGCCATTTGGCTGCGGAGTGGAAACACGACGGAAACTCCGCAGTTTGCGCCTGAAACAGGCCGCAGGTCTTTTCTGACTGGGTTCCATTTGTTGTGGTATCAGTCCGAGCCTGTATGGAGTTCTTGTGTTTAGGAACTGGGCCGGGCGGTTCTGCTGGGGAACTTTTGGCGCAGTTGAGCGGTTTAGGCGGGAAGATACAAAATGGAGTCGCGTCTTTTTGTCCCGAAGAGCCAGAAATCCGATTAGCGTCTGAAGACGACTCCTCCCGGTCTGGCTGGTTGCGCTAGGCCTCATTAAAATGTAACACTCATTAAATACAGGTCAAAGGTCACTTTGCACAAACTTTAACACCTTATGAGGTTTATAACTTTTAGCGGGTTTAGAAGGTAA
Organism: Girardinus metallicus; assembly: GCA_903067095.1. Taxonomy (NCBI): domain Eukaryota; kingdom Metazoa; phylum Chordata; class Actinopteri; order Cyprinodontiformes; family Poeciliidae; genus Girardinus; species Girardinus metallicus. The sequence goes on along the minus strand of CAEGAE010011479.1, from coordinate 9,745 downwards.
ACACTGATTCTTATCAGGGGTGTTTACATTATTTTTTTAACTGTTTCAATTAATACGAGACTTATTAATACAATTAAAATGCATCTTAGCGAAATCTGAAAAGTTTCAGTTTGACTTAAATTGAACATGTAATGAGAAAATATAAACTTAAAGTTTGTATTTTTTTTTTTTTTACTAAAAACATTTGAAGTTGCAAAATGTGAAGATCTGAATTTATTGGCCAAACTCGTATAAAGTATTTAAAAACTCACCAAATGTTTAAATACTCTGCTCCTCAGGGGCTAATGCTAATACGCCATCATTAAGTTTGAAATGATTGCATCTTTTCTCAATCTCTGTTCTCTTTAAAGAGTAAGCGCCGCCATGACAAAGGACCCCAATAAGCCCAGAGGGAAGACCTCTGCCTACGCCTTCTTCGTTGCAACTTGTCGCGAGGAGCACAAAAAGAAGCACCCAGGAACCAGCGTCAACTTCGCAGAGTTCTCCAAGAAGTGCTCAGAGAGATGGAAGGTAAGCGGCACTAACCTGACTGGTTCCCAGTAAACTGGGAACCCTGGAGGACTAAAATGTTTTGTTTTGGAAGACGATGTCAGCCAAGGAGAAAGTGAAGTTTGACGAGATGGCCAAGAACGACAAGGTCCGCTACGACCGAGAGATGAAGTCCTACGTTCCCCCGAAAGGAGCGAAGAAGGGCAAGAAGAAGAAGGACCCCAACGCCCCCAAAAGACCTCCGTAAGTCAGCGCTCTGATCCAGGCTGTTAAAGAGTCTTCTGGTATTTATACGTCCATCTTTACGTCTGCAGCTCCGCTTTCTTCGTCTTCTGCTCCGACCACCGTCCCCGGATCAAGGAGGAGCATCCCGGCATCTCCATCGGCGACATCGCCAAGAAGCTGGGTGAGCTGTGGGCGACGCAGGGCACCAAGGACAAGGCGCCGTACGAGGCAAAGGCCGCCAAGCTGAAGGAGAAATACGAGAAGGTAGGCGCCCAGATGAGAGGAACCAGCTAACAGGAAGGTAGCGTGATGCTAACAGGAAGCTAACGGCTCTTCCTCCTCTTCCTCAGGATGTGGCCGCCTACAGAGCCAAAGGCGGCTCAGGGAAGAGTGACGCCGGGAAGAAGAGTGGCCCCGGCCGGCCCCCAGCCAAGAAGGTCGAGCCTGCTGACGACGACGATGATGACGAAGATGACGATGAGGAGGAGGATGATGACGATGATGATGACGATGATGAATAAGTGTCATGTGAAAGGATGTGAAGTTTGCGATGCATTGTTCAGCTTAAACCCGTTTTTTTTTTGTGTGTGGATGATTGCAACATTTAGCCTGCTGTCCCTGGTTCTGGTCCGGTTCTGCCGGACTGGGTCTCCTCCTTTCATTCAGGGATTTAGTTTCTAGCCTCCCTTTAGTCCGTGTCTGTTTCTACTGAACTCGGTTTGTTCCACCTTGTGAACGGCGCTGAACTGGACCGAAGCGCCAGCGGACGGCAGGAAGACATTTTGTTTTTTAAAGCTTGGTTCTGGAAGCACTGCTCGCGTTCTGTTCTAGTGGTGCCGTTTTCTTTCCCACTGTCGTTTTACCACCAGGATGTTTCTGTAGCTTCATTAAGATGTTGGCAGCCATTTTTAAAGTGGAACTTTGAAACCTGTAGAACGAATTTTTCTTTTTATAATAAAATTTTGTATATTGATTATAACTGGAGTTTGTGATTATTGCACATGTTCAACTTTGTCAGATCTGCTGAATAATAAACAGGAATTTAACATCTAAACCGTTTCTGCTGCATGTTTTAGTTTTGCTGTGCAGCAAACAGATGAGACTTCATGCCTGGTTGGAAAAAATCCAGCAATGACCCAGAGGAGCAACTGTTTCAGCCCAACAATCAGGGAAGGCTGAGGGGTTTCAAACTAGTGGAAAGTTAGCTGGAGGGAAAACCTTTAACTTAGGCTGTGCCAGCAGCTGGACGGAAGCAGAGCGACTGATTCTCCTGAAACCAGGCAGCAGCTCAACCCAAACGTCTTAAACCTGGATTCTCTGGCTGAAACTGAAAGAATAATCCAACAGGATTTTTTATTATTATCTCTACACTTTTTATTTCTATCCTTTGCAAATCTAAGACTCAAATTTGGTTCTTAAAATGTCAGTAAATTTTCTCTACATATATTTTATGGTGTAAAATTAAGGAAATGACTTTCATCAGAGCAAAGAATAATCTTTACTATGGTTACAATCCAGTTTAATTGATTAAACTGCTGTTTTGAGCTTGGGTTTAAAAAGTAAATGTTAACCAATTATCAAAGGGTAATTTCATGCCCAGCCAAGTAAACCAGGGAACCAAATCTCCTCCTGCCCGAGGCCCCAGGCCACCTGGAGCCAGACCTGCTTCTGGAGCTAAATTTCCTCAAAAACCGCAGATAACATGAAGTTTAAAAACTGATTCATCCGTTTTTATTTTTATTTAAAAGTTGTGACTGGATTTAAAGGATTTGGACTCCACTAAGCTGGAACCTCCAAACAGGAAGAGCCCTGTGACTGACGCTCTCAGCAGCCAATAGCTTTTTAGTAGCGGCCATCCGGTGGGCCAATGAGAGGCGCCGCTGCGTTGGTCCCGCCTCCCTGGGACGACGCTGTGCCGCGGCGGCAGCGGGACTCCATTCAGCACCTGTAAGCTGTCCACCGCGTACCGGCCTGCTGGCACCCGACGGTAAGACCGGACCCAGACACACCAGAACCAGAACCAGGCCGCTGGAAAACAATAATGAACACAGCGCGACAGCGGAAACAGAGCAGATGCTAGCCGCACGTCCGTCACCGCGCCGCTGCCGCATACGCGTCGCGCAGAGCGTCTTCCAGGGATTAGTTGGTGTCGCTGAGACCTGTTGCCGGTTCTGCCTCCTCCTGACACCCGACCTCAGCCCCAGGCCTCCGTCCGGGTGAAGCGGCGGGTCGGCTTCATCTCTATCGGTGATTCGGTTCAACGCGAACCCGTCCAGTCCGTTAGTCCGGTCGCGGCTCGCGAGGAGGACCGTCTTTGTCACGAGTGGACTCGTGCAGTGAGACACAGGGAGGATGTCTGGACGAAAACCCAGACACCCGAACCAGTCCTACCAGAACCGGGCCCGTTTCATGGCTCTGGATCCTGCTGGGAGTTCTGGTCTCACCTGGAGGCAGAACTGGGTTCACTGGAGCTGCGCAGTTAGAATGAATCATCACGGTACCGGCGGGGCGGACCAGAACCGCCCTACCGGTTCCAGCTAAGGTCCATAAAACTCCAGCTACAGAACAGAATGGGGTTTAGATCCAATCTGAAGGCTAGGATGATCCAAACCCGACCAGAACCGGACCTAAAGATGAGCAGAACCTGAACAACATGAGGGTTCTGGACTGAACCGGGCCTGTTACTTAGAATCTGGTCCATCTACGTTCCCACCCTCACCCAAACGGTGAACCGATTGCTGTTTTCTGGCCGGTCCTCAGAAATCTGAGCTGCTGATTCCGGTTTTTTGTCTGAAAAGTTGATAATGAACAGCGGCTGCGACTAGCAGGCCGCCTGTGAGACATTTCTCTAGATGATAAATTGCCCCAGAAGTTATTGTGATAAACGATAATATTGTTGTTTTGAGACCATTTTCCAATTATATAATGATAATGGCATAATATCAATAAACTTTAAATTCTAACAAACATTTAATATTGGAACTGGAAGACATTTTAAATATAGAAAATAAATAAACAAAACAACAGAAATAACAAATGAAATGAATTATGAAAAAAAAAAATAGTTCTTCAAATATAAGGACTGGTGGAGACCAAAACACCAGACCGAAAACTTTTATCATCCGTATTTTGGTTTTTGGTAGGAAGGAAAAAATGATAAATTATGCACAACAGACATATCCGCCTTTTTCACGGCAGCCTGAACGATCTGTTCACCCAACAACAAAATATGAGCTGTGCTGCTTTCCTACGTGGAAGTAAAATATGTCTGATTGTTTCATCATAAAATTTGAAAAACATTGACACGGCTGTTCAGACTGCAAACACTTTGAAAATTAGTTAGATAATTTTGTTTGCTTAAACAATAAAAAACAACTGATAATATTTACAATAAGTGCCGCTAAAATCTGTGGAACAACAGAAATATGACCTGGAATGGATAATTCTGTGCCAATGCCAACAGGGATGTGAACATTTATTGAGCTTGTTGAGAACTGTGAAGAAGGGTCTGAGTTTACGCTGCTTTGTGCACCGAGGATGCAGCAGTTTGTCACTGAAGAAAGATCCAGATTCAAGAATGGATGAAAATAATCAGAAATGTCAGAAAGAGCAGAAAACATTAAGAGTCCAGAATAATAAAAGTCTTCAAGTGGATCGTGTGTTTCTCTGTTAGCGCGCGTTAGCCAGTTGAGCCTCCCTGATTCTTCTAATGAAGAGAATCTGCATATAAATCAGCCGATTTGCACCTGACAAGACGAGGTCAGGGGAAAACTGGCCCGCAGGTGTTTGAAGATCACCTTTGATTGATAAATGGTTTCATCCACAGCAGCATTAGTAAAATGAAGAGAGGATTTCCTGCATTACAGATGTGCAGCAGGTGCCATGCGTCTGCTGAGCGTTAGCAGCCGATCAGCAGCAGAGATTAATTCAATCTGCTCAGTAATCATCTTAACCTGCAGCCCGCAGGTGGAAAAGCGAACCGAGCCTGGAGCCGCCCGCGTGTTTTCACGTTAAAACCCGCAGAAACGTTTTATTATGAATCTGAAAGGAACAGAAAATAATGAGCAGGTAAACTGAACCTGTCCACCTTTCCAATAACAACTACCATAAAACAGAACGAACATCAAAATCAGTCAACACAAAAAAAAACCTGCAGCTAATTTAAGGACGCAACAAGCTGTTACTTTAGTTTTTGATTAATCAATCGATTAATTTTGACTGTTAATCAGGTAAAAAAAATATCTACGTTCTGATGATTCGTCATGAAATCCTTTTTTACACAATATTAGAAGAAAGTCTGTTGACTGTTTGTGGATTAAATGATGAATAATTGGATTGTAAAATGTTCCTAAAAGGTGCTTTTATTTTACGAAGGTGAACCAGGTGAAGTTAAATCTGGTTCATACACATACAAGGTTTTTCTAATCTTAAATGCTAAATGTTTCTATTTGTGTACAGCCTTGGCTTCATGATGCTCTGATTGTTGTTTTTTCAGCTGTTGATCGTTTTTAGAGTCGATTCATTGACTACTAAATTAGGTGGCGATAATTTGAATAATTGATTCACCCGATTAATTGTTTCAGGATTGCTAGCTTCCGCTAACTAAAGCCAACAAACACGGCTCTCTTTCCTTCAGATTCATGTGTTCATCTTCACGCGTTGATACTGATGTGTTCATACTGTCGTTCCAGGTCTCTGCAGGTGAGGATGGCCAAGGTGAAGCAGGTGGGCCTCCTGGCCGCCGGCTGCCAGCCCTGGAACAAAGACGTGTGCGCCGCCAGCGGAGACCGCTTCGCCTACTGCGCTACGTTAGCCATCTACATCTACCAGGTGAGGTCACGAGGGCCTCTTCATTCATTCATTCATTCATTCATAAATATCACATATTCAAACTCAATATTTATTCAGCAAATAAATCCAGATAATTAGCTTCCAAGGTAAATATTTAGCTCCATGAATGTTTAGTGGACAAGCTAACTATATGGCTGTGAGCTACACAGTTAGCTCTGAGCTATGCTAATATTTAGCCAAAGAGGTTTGGAAGTCCCAGCTTTTATTGTGGTTGCCCACTTCCGGTTATTGGGAAGTGATTTTGGCATATTAGCCAATGTTTAGCTGGCTAACTAAATGTTTAGTTTGAAATCGTGACATTTATGAATGAATGATTAACATGGTAAAAATGTGACTTTGAAAAATGAATCCTCATTTTTTATTTAATGACAGGCTAATTAACCCAAATTATTGGTGTTAATCGTTAACTATGTAACTCTACAAGCAACGCCTCATAATTACACACCTTTAAAGGTCATATTGATCCAATCTGCCGCCATCGCCGATGGTTGTTTTTCTGTTGAAGACGCAACTTTCTGTTTTTGATTAGATTTCTAAATTTATGTCCCAAAAGTCATAGCACATGATGTTTTTAAGTGAATATCATCAGACAGAATTTGGTTTTTGTTATAAGTGAAGTATAACTAAAAATGGTTTGAAAATTTGAGCAGGATGAATCAAACCTGATCCAGAAAGTTCTCCTCTGACGACTGCTCACCTGTCTGAGGAGGGAGCTGCTTCCCAGGACTGATCCCTGAGGGACTCCCTGGCTCACCTTTGACCTTGTGCGGGTAAAGCAGATGTCTGTTTGTGTGCAGCTGGACCAGCAGTACAACGAGTTCAAGCTGCGCTCCATCATGTCGGAGCACAAGAAGACGATCACGGCCATCAGCTGGTGTCCCGACAACGCCGACCTGTTCGCCTCCGCCTCCGCTGACAACCTGCTCATCATCTGGAACGTGGCGGAGAAGAAGGCCGCCGCCCGGCTGGACAACACCAAAGGTAGGCGACCGACCGGGACTCTCATCTCTGGCCTCTGACCACCTCTGACCTCTGACCTCCGTCCCCTCCAGGCGTCCCTGTCTCCGTCAGCTGGTGCTGGAACTCGGCGGACGGCGTGGCGTTCGTGTCGCAGCGCGGCCCGCTTTACGTCTGGGACTACCGAGGGTCCGACGCGGCGGTCACCGTCCACAAGGAGGCGCACTCCTTCCTGTCGGACATCTGCCTGTTCCGCTGGCACCCGAGCAAGAAGGGCAAGCTGGTGTTCGGACACATCGACGGGAGCCTGTCCGTCTTCCAGCCCGGTAAGTCCAGACCCGCGCTCTGTGGGAAACTAAGTACAACCCTAAGGACATCGTTTATTTTGAGCTTTATTTAAACAGTCTGCATTCATTTCCAGTTATGGTCTGAGAGTTTGTTTAATCGGTTCAGTGGTTTTCAGCCTGAAAACACTGATCTAGAGAGAATGACCTTTGACCTCTAACCTGCTCAGGTAGGCCTATAGCGTCTGGAACGCAGCGCTGGGTTTGGACAGGAAGCTTGTCGTTTTTGGCTCAGCGTAGCTTCGTAGTCTGCAGCTTATATTCTAGATTTTCAGATATCTAGAAGGTAATTATGAAACTGATTTTATGATAACTCAGCCTGCCATACATGGTTGTTCTTTGGCCTTTGTAGTTGAGTACCGATACTTTTACTCAAGTACTAGAGCTGAGTACTTTGCTCTCCACTGGTCATTTCTCTGACCTCTGACCTTGGGCTGAACCTTCTCTCAGGTGTTTTCTTCCCTGGGGGATGATACACTTTGTATGGCCTTTGACCCCTTTGCAGATTTATGAGCAGTTCTACTTCCTGCCTGCAGTTTGGTAACGTCTGACCTCTGACCTCTGCTGTGTGTCCAGGCAGTAAAAGCCAGAAGCACGTCCTGCGTCCAGAGTCCCTGGAGGGGACGGACGAGGAGGACCCGGTCAGCGCCCTGGAGTGGGACCCTCTGTCCACCGACTACCTCCTCGGTCCGGTTCCGACCCGAAGGCTCAGCGCAGACGCAGCCACGGGTTCTGATCGGGTTCTGATCCGCCCTCTTCTTCTTCTGCAGTGTCCAACCTCCATAACGGCGTGCGGCTGGTGGACAGCGAGGGACTGTCCTGCATCACGACCTTCTGCTTCCCGTCCGCCGCCGCCTCCGTCCAGTGCCTGGCCTGGGTTCCCTCGGCTCCGGGGATGTTCATCACCGGGGGTGAGAGGCGCTGCAGGACCCCGGCTCTGAATGACCCCTGATTCGTGGTGAGACGTGCTCTTTCTGCAGACTCGCAGGTCGGCGTGCTGAGGGTTTGGAACGTGTCTCGCTCCACGCCGCTGGACAGCTTCAAGCTGAAGAAGACGGGATTTCACGCTCTGCACGTACTCAGCGCCCCGCTGGCCAAAAGAGGTAACTACACCTTCGATAACCCAACACGTAGACTGAAACATCATTGATAACTGAAACGATTAATCTCTATTAGTGGATTATTGAAATCTCAGCTAAATTAATCATTCATTAATCTTAGACTAGAGTAAAAAAAAAAAAAAAAAAAGTCAATTTCAGAGCCGTAATTAGGTCAAAATTGTCCAAAAAAATCCCATCAGCTTCAGCCTGTTTTTGCAGGTAAATCCGTTCTTCCCACCCAGATCGTCAGTTTTCCTGCTGGACTTTCTGGATCAATGCTCAGGCTAACCGCTCCTCTCTGCAGCTCAGAGCTCCAGTTCTCCCAGTAAGAGCCAGCACACCAGTTCCACCAGCGAGGCCGTGCCTCCGCCGACCCTGTCCCAGAACCGGGCCTTCTCTCTGCCGCCCGGCCACGCCGTGTGCTGCTTCATGGACGGCGGCGTCGGACTCTACGACATGGGGGCCAAGAAGTGGGACTTCCTGAGGGACTTGGTACGCTGCAGGCTGAGCGGCTGGCAGGACAGGAAGTGTCTCGGTTCGCTCTGACGTCTGTTTTTAAATTCCAGGGCCACGTAGAAACCATCTTCGACTGCAAGTTTAAGCCCGATGACCCCAACCTGCTGGCGACGGCTAGTTTTGATGGAACCATAAAAATCTGGGACACCAACACGCTGACGGCTGTTTCTACGTCACCCGGCAACGAAGGCGTGGTTTACTCTCTGTCCTGGGCTCCAGGTGGATCAACTGCTAACACACTCCTAATATCAGCTAATGTTAGCATACCGGCTAATGTTAGCGTACCAGTTAATGTTACCATATTAGCTAGTGTTAGCATATGAGCTAATGTTACCATGTCAGCTGTTAACTTATCTGCTAATGTTAGCATACCAGTTAGTATTGGCTTTTCAGTCAATGATAGTATATCAGCTAATAATACTAGCATATTTGCTAATGTTAGCATACCAGCTAATGTTAACATATAACCTAATGTTAGCATTTGAGGTTATGTTAGCATATCTGCTAATGTCATACCATACATTGCACATACTGGCTAATGTTAGGATGTTGACAATTGTTCAGATATCAGTTTGTTAGTTTATAAACTGTTAGTACACTAACTAGCGTTTACTATTGTTCTGTGCTAACAGTAGTTAATATGCTAATTAATAATAGCTGATATGCTAATAATTATATACTATTGTTAGTAAATATGTTATCATTAGCAAATGTATTTAGCTGCCACTACCTGTGTTAATGGTTCCTATTACAGCGGGGAAACAAGTATTTAGTCAGTCACCAGTTGTTCCAGTTCTCCCACTTAAAAAGATGAGAGGCCTGTAATGACATCACAGGTCGACCTCCAGAGAGACAAAATGAGAAAAATAAATTCAGAAAATCTCATTGTCTGATTTTTAAAGAATTTATTTGAAAATAAGTATTTGGCCAATAACAAAAGTTAATCTCAATACTTTGTAATATATCCTTTGTTGGCAATGCCAGAGGTCAAAGGTTTCTTCAGTCTTCACCAGGTTGGCTCACACCGTTGCTGGAATGTTGGCCCATTCCTCCCAGCAGATCCTCTAAAGCAGTGATGTTCTGGTTCTGGTGGACTTTCAACTCCCTCCAAAGGTTTTCCATGGGGTTGAGGTCTGGAGCCTGGCTAGGCCACTCCAGGACCTGGAGATGCTTCTTACGAAGCCACGCCTTTGTTGCCATGGCAATGAGCTTGGGATCATCGTCCTGCTGAAAGACCCAGCCACGTTTCATCTTCAGTGCTGA
>CAEGAE010011478.1:0-19744 GCA_903067095.1 Girardinus metallicus | reverse complement strand
CCCGGGCCGGGAATCGAACCCAGAACCTTCTTGCTGCAAGGCAACAGCTCTACCAACTGCGCCACTGTGCAGCCCCGCTTTTGACTTACATAAATGTTAATTTCACTTTTCCATACGCTATGCCATTACTATTTCTCTTATTCTGTCTTCCTTAAGCTTACTTTTTTTTTCTTCTTTTCGTGTTTTTTTTATTTTTAACATTATTTCGGACATGTTACTCAATACAACTATTAGGAGCTACAAGCCTGAACACAGGCCAACATGTACGTCCTGTAATAGTTGATAGTGTCCTGCAGTAATTTCCTTTGTTGCCTTTAATGGTTGAATTTAAATTTGACCGCCATTGTTCAAAAATGTCTAAAATATTTGTTTAGCATAAAATCTTGAAAAGCTTCCCTTAAAATTCACCTCCTCCACACATCACTTCCGACGTGGAACATGCTTTTCTTGGGTTTTACTCTTTGTTCTTTATCAGTCACACGTCCTCAAGTAAAAAGGAAGTTCATTAAAGGATGTTGACATATTTAATAAAAAGAAAAACAACAACTTAATGGGGGTGAGGGGGTGGATCCTAAGCTTGCTTGAACACAAACAAAATTCATGGCTAATGCATTCGTCTAAGTTTTGGGTTAGAGGCCAGAGATAGGGAGACTGTGTGCTGAACTGTACATTCAGTTAATGATAAACCAAACAAGCTGGGTTAGTTCTGTAGCCTTGCAAAACAGTACTTGTTGAAACTTGGATTAAGTTAACAATTGCTCGTAAGGGAAACTGTAAATACTGAGCTAGACACCTCTCTCTCTCTCTCAAAAAAAAAGTGTTTTTAGCCTTTAAAGTTCTAATGCCAGAGAGGGAGAGCAAGGCAAAGTAAACACTTGTAAAACCTATGACTTCCTTCTTTGGAGTTTCACCTGAAACTAAAAGGAACTCTGTAAAGCACTCACTGCATACCTACATGGCAAACATCTTGAACTAAAATAAATACAAAACCGTCTTCTAGCTTCATAAGGCAGATTTATAGCTTGTAGTTTGTTCACTCTGGATTTGAATGTAGCCTTGAAAAAAAATGTCAGGGTTTCTGTTATATTTTTTTTCCTCTCCTTCTGCCATTCTTTTTAGTCGGCAGGCCTCCATTCTGGTTGCTAAAACAACATAATTATATGTAGTTAAGGATAAGCTGCAGAGAGGGGTGAGTGAGAGACATACACTAAGCATGGAGGAGAGAGAGAGAGTGCTAGGGAGTAGTGGTTTGTCATTACTGGTTTGTTTGAACCTTACAGAAAATAAGCAGCCTAAACTTGAGGCTGAGCCAGTGGTACTTTGTACTCTGCTCCCGTTTCTTGCCAAAAGTCTTTTTTTTTTTTCAAGTTGAAAAGCTCACCACATACATAAACAGCATAAAGTCTCAAATACGGGCGAGAAATCGCTACAGCTCAAATATGTGTGAAAATATGCTAAGCTAAATTCATAAAACTGCATTTTTTCATGATTTTGGAATATACAGTGCCTTGCAAAAGTATTGATTGGCTTAAAAGAACAAAAGAAATAAAAACACATTTTTTGATGTCACAATAGAACATATTAGAACATATTGGTAAATATTGCGATGATGATTTTGTTTCATCTGCATCTCCATCATCCTGTGACCTTTAGCCTTTTGGGTAATGTGTTCAGTTTGAACATCTGCAGCCGTAAGACTGGCTAACGGTGACAGTAAGATATAAAATGTGAATTTAGAACACTTTGACTATATTAGCCAACAATTATTGATGACGATATATCCACAATATTTCGTGTAGCCCTAGTCACATCCACATACGCCAATGAGCTTTATTGGAAGTTTATATGATAGAACAGAAAGTAGTGCATAATAGTAAATTAAAAAAAAAAGGAATAGCTTTCAACTTTCTTTAACTTTTTGCTAAGTGATTCTAGCTTAGTTATACTTTATGGAGAACATCCGTGGTCATTAGTTTTCAGTCCTACCACAGATTCTCAACAGAATGTAGGTCTTCATTAGAACTTTGACTAGAACACATGTTGGTCTCTGGACCATTCACAGCACCACCTAGTTGTCTGGCAGCAAATTACAAATAAAACATCCTTTTGTTTTTTTATCTTTTTCCTACAATGCCGTTTGTCTTGCAATTGTACGAAAACGGCAAGACGAGGGTGTTAATTTTTACACACTTGTTTAGTGTTGAAAGTAAAATTGTCCTATCAAGAGCATTACCACTGGTCCCTAAGCTGCTTTTCTTGCTAGTTTTTATTATATTCTTTAACAAACAACCTTTACAGAATAGTCTTCAGACTTCAGAATTTTACTTTATATTATATTAAGGGTACCAGAGTAAAGGGACCAAGCATGTCTTCCAGTCATAAATTATGTTCAACCTTGTTTTTCTCTGTTATGTAAAATAAAAGATAAAGTCTATAGTTGAAATCTCAAAAAGGTGGAACATTTCAAGGGATCTAAATGCTTTTGCTTAAGGCACTGTACATTATGAGTTCAACATACTCCAAGTTGAGGTTTTATGTCTCACCTGGAACCAGACAGTTGACCATTGCAAGTGAAATTGCAAACTATACAGCAGGCACCTGAAAATTAGCCTCTGCAGAGTCCAAAAGCTGTCCTCTACCCCACCCAAAGCACTCCACAGTCATTCACACCTAAATGCTGTCAACCCACACACACACCCCCACACACGCCTACACACACGTACCATTCTTTCTTTTCCCCATCTTGATTAGATTACAGTGAGCGGGTTGGTGACAGCCTCTGGGCATGCTTGAGGAGAGGTTGATATCTGAGCCGTCCTCCTCGTCCCGCACTCTCAGCCAGTCAAGACGGAAAGAGATAATATGTCTAAAGAGCTGACCTTACTGACGAAAGCCGCTTCTGAAGGGCCCCTTTGAAACTAATTTGTCAACATTGAAACCAATAGGCAAAAACTGTGATATATTTTACAAACTCTTGCAGTTCTTGAACAAATATGTACTAGCTGACCTTGTATGTGCTTGAATCCCCTTTTCACTAAATCAGAGCATATCAAATGATATCCATCTCTGGTTCTTCAAGAAACTGAGTAAGAAACCTCTGCATCGAAAGGTGACTGGACACAGATGCAACGATTGCATTGGCTTCAGAATAAAAGCTTCATATCTATCTCTCTGACAAAAAAAGCAGAAGCTGTGCCAAAACAGAAAGGCCTTTGTTCCTATTGTGGCTCCTGACCACCTACCAAGGGGTCCTTTAGTGAAGCACTCACCCTGGAATGATCAGACCACCTCACCCCCCCAAGGCTCCACAGGCCTTGCCGAGACCTCTGGGCCAAACACATCCTGCCCATCTCCTGAGAGATTATCCAACTCAATGAGCACATTGAGAGCAGAAACTGGAGCCTGCTATTCAGCTCTATCTGAAACCAGAAGTCTTTATTCGCACTCAACAGCGGAGAGGGAGAAAGAAACCAGAAGACGTGCGGCACTTACTTGCTACTTCCAGCGAGGCATTGTGGCTCACTGCCTCTCCCAGGTAGTTGCGGGCAACACAGACGTAGGAACCTTCGTCCGGTTTGCTCCGTCGTCCGTGGACGATGCGCAGGAAGAAAAGGGAGCCACTGGGCAGCAGCATGCGTTGGGAGCGGGGATTGTCCCTGTCTGTTTCTACCCGCTCACCATCTTTGTACCACTCCACCGTTGGAGCTGGCCGCCCCTCCGCCTTACAGTTGAGCGTGGCGGGCTCCCCTTTGGATACGATCAGATCAGATGGGTGCTCTACAATCCTAGGTGGGGTGTCCTCTTGGCGCAGCCGAGATCCTGAAAAGAAAATGAAATGGTAAAAACTAACGTCTTCAGAAATCTACAGCCCTAAAAGAGTAATTTGGCTGAAATTAGGAATAATTTAAAAAGAAATTATAGACAGGCATAGCAGGCTTACTTAGTACTTGTAAGTTGTAATGTGACATACATTTTGTCACATTACAACCTGCAGTGTGTTTTAGACATGATGAGGTAGAAGAAAAACAACTCATGGTTTTCAAATGTTTTTGCAAATAAAAATCGATCTTTTGGCAAAAAAAGACTAAAATTTTTGGCCATTTATTTTTGCAAAACAACTCAAGCACAATCACTGTGGATGGAGAAAATCTGTACATAGATTTGAGGTCCGGGTTTTCACTTAACGTTTCTAATACATAAATATGCTTTGATCAAAACCCTTCCATTATAGTGCAGGCTGTATGTTTATGGTCGCTGTCCTGCTGGAAGGGGAGACTTCGCCAAAGTCTCCAGTTTTTTGCAGCTTCCAATAGGTTCCCTGTGTTTAGCTCCATCTACCTTCTCATTAACTCTGGTCTGCTTCTCTCTTCTCTAGTCTGCTGAAGAAAGGCTCACAGCACGAGATGTTACCACCATCTTTCACTGTGGGGAAACATGTCTGCTATGTCCCCTACATAGTTTGTGGCAAACCGCAAACAAGACTTCTTTGGTGTTCTTTCAAAGATGCCCCGCTGCTTTCCACTCTTTCATAAAGGCCAGATTTGTGGAGATCATGACTAATGGTTGTTCCTTTTGAGAGACTTCCACCTGAATTGTGGATGTCTGCTGCTACCATGAGCCTCTTGGCTGTTTGTCTTAATTTCCTCCTTGCCCAACCTGTCATTTTAGGTGGAAATGTCTTTGTAGATTTGCTGTTGTGTCAAATGTTTTCCATCTTCAGATAATGGATTGAACAGTGCACTGTGAGATGTTCAAAGCTTGAACTACTGTTTCATAACCTAACCCTCATTAAATTTAGAGGACTTTATCCCTGACCTATCCATTGTATTCCTTGTTCTTTGTGATGCCATTCTTGTATTAATGTTCTCTAACAAGCCTTAGAGGCCTGGTTAGCTCTGTTCTTAGATTAAAAAACTCACAGAGGGACTCTATTAATCGAAAGGTATAAGGACAAAAATTGAGACTATTGCCCCTGGTGGCCACTTCCATGTCACAGGAGGCTACATTCATTTCAAAGCCAACTATCGATCTAACTAATAATAGACCAGCACCAGTGACTAAGAGGCCAGCCCTGGCTAATGAGAGGGAGAGTACTGACTTGCGTTAGACTTAGAGAGGTTGATGATTAGCATGCCTGGGCTGGTCACGTACTTCCTCTACTGTCCATTTGCACGGATAGGCAGGCATTAACACTGGATAAGATAGCTGCTAGCATGCCTAAAATGGTTGCCCATGACTCATACTTATTTATTTGAAGAAAACTGTCAATAAAATGTCAATACGTTAGATGCACGGATGTGTTCTTTAGACAGATTATTTTACTGTAATCCAACGTTACATCAAGCACAAACATAATGTATTACACAAAGCTAAAGGTGGCTTCTGATTCAGCAGATGGCTAGATGGTGTTTCCACCTAATCTTTTAAAACCTAGAACATCTTTAATTGGATCTAGTTTCAAAACTTCAATACATAAGATTGTTCTGATATGGACTAAATTATTCTACACTAAATAAGAATACTTAAACATAGTGTCTAATTTCTGAAAACTTTATTTGATTTGTGAAAGCACAGAAAAAGTTATTGAACTTTCACAATTCAAATAAAGGTTTCATAAATTGGTATCCCTGTCAACAATTCTTTTGATATAGTTTTCTTCCAAGAAGAGATTAAATCACAGGTGACCAGTTTAGCTATGCTAGTTGTTAGCCTATCCAAGAATAATGCTAGCCTAGCCAAGGCTAAGCCCAGTCTTTATGTGCTTATGGACAAGAGAAGAAGGCGGCAATCCAATGGATGACCAGCTTGCGCATGCTAGTCACCAGCCTCACTAAAGCTTATACAAGTCAGTACTCTCCTTCTCCTTATCCAGCGCCGGGCACTCTCTTACTGGGGTCGGCTTATCATTAATCCAATCAGTAGCTGTCTTAAGGTCCTCATGAAACAGGACTACTGTGGCTGAAATGGAAGAGTTTTCATTAATCATGTTATTAAGACTGTATAATTAAGAGACTTTTTTATGACAACGATGATAGCTTTTAAAAATGTCCATCAGAAAAGAAGGAAAAGTGTATGATATAGCCTCTTGTGACAAGAAAGCAGCCAACACTGAGTACACTAAGGTCTTCGTTCTAATACTAATACCACGCCATATATTTACAAACTAGGCCACTTCTAAAGGTGCAAGCAAATGGGCTGAATACAACGCCTTAAGATCTACAAGCATGAAAAAGTCCAATCAGTATGAATATTTTTGGAAAGCCCTAACCATAACTTTAGCCTTTTTTTTTCAGCATTCTGTTATTTATGAGTGGTACTCCATTCCTGCCCACATTCACTGCTTGTATGCGTGCCACTTTTTCCCTTTCAGTTTCCCCAGACAGCACTTAGCATGTGTGAATGCATAAAAGACAATGCTTATTGCATGTCTACTGAACTACATTGTTCAGAATTACATTGAGTAATTAAATTAACACAAAGAGAAAAATATCTGTCACGAGTGAAATGCGAGGTTTTGAAGATACAAGGAGCAGAGATAACAACTGACCAATCTGGAGCATCACTTTTTAATTAGAGCGTGTGTTCCTTCAGTAAAGGTTAACGACGCTGCAATTTATGTGACTGTCATTTCTCAGATCAAAGAACAGAGCAACAGAGACAAGGAAGGGATCTGTAAAATAAGCAACGCACCTAAAGGCAAAAGGAAATTAAGAGATAAGAGATAAGATAAGAGCGCACCTCACGCAAACAGGGAGCCACACCGCCAGGGAAGCTAAATCAGTGTCAGCTGCCGTGTGAAAGGAGTTAACACCCGAGTGCCATCTCTGGTCATTACTTCTGCTCCCTGACCACTCAGCTGTGGCTATCAAAGCTGATTTACATGCAAATCAGCTCCCTGTTGTTAATTCCTGAAGGGTGGGTCTTCTCTGCACGCAAGTTTTGTTCGTCAGAGAGTGACACAGGGCTCATTCCTCCTCGCCATATTGCCCACCGTAGGCTTTTGGAGCCCATTCAGCACCAATTAGAGGGAGTCAGGTCTAATTGGAGGCATCGGCCTGCAATTAATTTACCCAGCATCCCGTGAACTTGCCACACTGCCTCATTTTTGTGCCATCCATCCAGCCCCCGCCCTGGTTTTTTTCAGAAAGCGGTGCTGAGGAGGCATCTTCCATTGGTTGCCACATTCTTCTTTTTTTTTTTTTTTTCTTAAGTGAAGTCAGCATAATTAGTGACAGCTCTGTGGAAAGATTAATCACTTAAATGCAAATGCGTAGTATGGCCGGTGAAATATAATTAATCCAGCCACCCAGCAGAGAACATTTTGATCGTGAATCCTGTATAAAAGTCAGGTTTAGGCGAACAGTGATAGCAGGCTACAACTGGGTGGATGTTTTGAAAATTAACTAATTGATAAAATTATGACAATGCTTACATTTTTACCATCTTTCCCACTAAATATATGCATCTAATCAACCTTTCGTTCTTCCTTAACTTATACAAAATCATTGATATTTTGAGTAATCACATTTTTTGTACATAATGCTGTGCAAAAACACAAAATCTTGTCAAAATTTTCTGTTTCTACTTCAAATACCATAGTACACTTGAAATAAGACAAAACTAACTTAGAAGTAATTTTTCAGAAAGACACAGGAGCCTGTTTTAACTTGATAATTCCTTAATATTGATGAAAAAGAGGAAGTGGAAAACTAAACTGTTCTCATAAATTCAATGTCTTGTTCCATAGGCAGATTACTTCACTTATAAAGTGAAGTAATTTATGTCTCCAGTGTCTTGTTGAAATGTTACTTATTAATTAGTTTTATCTTATTTCAAGATATTTAATCTAGAAACTAGACTTGGTGTGATTTTATGTTTTTGTGGTGTAAGAATCTTTTTGCTTAAAATTATTCAGAAAACATTGTCATAAACTGTTTATGTTCCATTTCCAATTTGGACAAAGCGAATAATTTGGAAATTAATTTCAGTTCAAATTTAGCTTCTTTTTTCTTTTTAAAGCTTGCTTACAGAACCGCATATTTTGGAAATTAGTGATACATGACTAACAGTTGGCAGGGGTGAAAAATTGCATCTGAAACAGATGGAAAATTAGATAGGAACACATCAACCCTCTGGTGAGATTAATTATCTCACTCTCTGGCAATGAGTAAAGTCCAGCCTTCCCAGCTTTTGGAACCGCCTCAAGCTTGAATAAACTAATTATATTCCAACTCTCATCAGACAAACTTTTGAACTAACAGACTTAATGATAACAAGGGTCATCCAACGGTTCAGGGGAACCCTCCATTACTGCTGCAACAACTGCCCCTCTGCCACCACCCTTTACCCGCCAATGCATGCTAGCATGTTTTATTAAACAGGACTTTAAAAAGCGCCACTGCTATCTGCTCTGTTCTTACCCTCCCAGAGTTAGGCAGCTTCTCTCTAATTTGAAGCAGAAGTTTGGGTTTTTACAGAGGCCATTAACTATTTAGATGTGACCCACTGGGAGGAGAAATGTGCAACGATGAGCGCTGTGTTTGATCAAAGAGTGCTCACTGTGGATGATTACAGTGGATCTGCATGATTAAATGTAAACTCCAAATACAATGGGAAGCAGAAGAGTTTTTATTGGAGCTCTGGGTGAACGTTTTGAGTCAGTGAGATGCTGAAAATTGAGCCGGTATCGCGAGTTCAGAGGTCTGCAACTCCAGAGCGGCAAGTTGCTCTTTAAACACCACACAGGAACATTTAGTAAGAAATAAGCAATGCCTTGAAATATCAAAGTGATTAAAAATATTTCAATAGAATTTCCAAAGCACTAATAGAGAGAGGGTTGGCATTTTATAGAGGAAGCGTTAACTGTTTAGGTACGGCTTAATGAGCAGAGAACAGTTCAATCAATGGTAAACATTGTGTTGAGTGTTCACTGCAGATGATAACACTGGATTCAAATGACTAACCTGCAAGCTTGGTATATAATGTAAAGTTGAATAATATCTGTTGGTAGTGGTGTCCTGATTCAACTTTTTAATCTCTGATGCAATACAGATATTGCAGCTTTAAGTATTGGCCAATATCAGTATTGACCCGATACGACATCAGCATAAATCATACATACTTTTACTATTTTGTAGTGAGGAATGAGGCTTGATAGAGAACAATAGTCAACAGCAACAAACATGAGAACAACTGACTCACTTATTATTAGCAGGATGCAAGCGCTGCCAGTAGAGGAGGGCAAAATTAACTTCAAATTTTAGAAATTCTGGGGTGGACTAAATACCTTCGTGGAATGCTTCTATCAGCGTTCAATCTCAGATGCAGGTCGATTATAATACGATATTGACTTTATTTGGCTGATATCAGAGCGATTTACGTTATCAACGTCGGACTGGGACACCTCTAGTCTGTTATGTAAAAGCTGCAGAGAATAAGTTGGAAAAGCATTCTGAGTACAGTCCTGTGTCGGCTTTGCCACGCTGATCCAAACAGATACTCTGGAATAAAAGAAAAAAAAAAGAGAGAGAGACCCATGCTGGGGGTGGGAGTATCACACCACAGGTGATCTTCATGCTCCACTCTACAGGTGGAAGCACTTCAAGATTACAACTGATTTAATTGTTGTAACTACTGCACAGACGGAGGGCCAACTCTAAAACTGAAACAAGAGAGGAGTAGAGTGGACACTTCACCACTGAATCCAGCTGTTCAGAGTCTCTCACTCTTTTTACTTTGAGTCAATCTCACCCACCCACCCCCAGCGCTGCCCTTTCTTCCCCTCTACTGCTTTTAAGCACCTCTCTCCTATGTTTTATTCCACTCTCCATCCCCCCGCTCCCTCCCCATTTGCTTGCAGACAGAGAATGTGAGATGAGCTAATGCAACACACACGGCCTTACCAAAGGGAACCTGGGACTTCTACTGCAAGGATCTGATCGATTTTTGCTCGGGGCCAGATTCTCCCTCTGCCTTCACCCTCACACTTGCCAGCGAGCTTCTATGTTTTTTTTCTTTTTATTTTGTTTGGATTTTTTTCCCTTCATTTACTCATGAACACACACTTAAACATTCACGAACTTCAAGCTAAGCTTTAGGAAGCTTCACGCTTGCAGTGGAGGCAATTAGAAAACAGTAGTTCTCAGAGACATTCAAACAAACATAAAAAAAAAATTAAAAAAAAACAGCAAAGCCCGACAGTAACAAACACACTGAAGGGATACGCCGTCCAATCCCATCAAACGTCCCTGACTGAAACTGACCCACCTGCAGTTCAAATGCAGAGACTCATGAGGGCCTTTGGGCATTTTGTTCAGGTTCCTATCACTCTCCAGATCTGGATAAAAATAACCTTATAAAGACATTTGTGATGGTTCTCAGTGAGCCAGAGGCATCATTGTTCCCAGCCATCAAATCAGCAGTTGTTTGCATATTATGGCTGAGGTAACCAGGTCTTTGATTAATCGATTCATCTGTGTTTTGGTGCCAAACTTGATTCTCATCTGGCCACATGAGTTCCGGATCTGTCAATAAATCACATAACACAAGCCGGCTTCCTCAATGTGGGGCACATGTAGGTAAGAAGATGATTTACAATGCAAACAAGGAGGAAACACAGAGAAGTCATCATCCAGTTATCAATCACTGATGGGTCAGAAACTCTAAGGTCAATGACCTTTTTAAGGTCATTGAACTCCACTCAACCACTTATTTGTGGTAACAACACAATTTTACTGAAGACTTGAAATGAACTATTCTGAACATCTATGATGTGTTTTCAAGTTTTCAAAAGAATAGCTTTTCAAACAGAAACTATTTTCTGTGACATGATGCCAAAGTTCAGTCAAGCTCGGAGAGAATGAGGCTTTCAGAAGATAACAGAAAGGCTGGCACAGTACACCAAAGGTGCTCTAATAATGTCCACCTTTTTGCAAAGTTTAACATTCTGGGTCTAGATCAAGCTAAATAGAGTTTTTTTTTTATTTTTCTCATTTTGAGCTTTTATTTACTGGTCATATTCGATTTGGAAATGTTGCAAAATCCCACAGTTAAACTGATTAGCTAGATTAATGTACAATAAAAATAAATACACAAGCTATGTTTTAGATTCAAGTTGCACCAACAGGCTAAAAAAGCCATTTGCTGAAAGAACAACGTATTCAGATCAGAAATTAAGTCAAAACTGTATAAAAAATCAAAAATAAAAACAACCTTTGTCTGCACCTTTCACTGTCCAATTATTGATCAGTTAATCCAAAGAAATAATCAATAGACCAGTCCTACATCGCATTGATGTTAAGTTAATCATAAAGGCCTTAGTTTTATAAATGTTGATGTTAGAAGAAGATGCAGATGTATCCTTTGCTACAAATGATCAAGAGGTTCACTAAAGGAATGTGATTATTGCGTATTAGGCAATACAATTCTAATTTTCTTACTTTTAAAAAAATGAATAATAAATTATTACTTTGCTTTTATATTTTAATGTATTTACAATATTCTATAAAAAAGCCCTAGGTGGAGAAATAAAAGTCTGCAGAATGTGCCAATTTCTTATCCAATTAATCGATTCATCGTCAGAACAACTGATTAATCGTCACAATAACTGATTGTCAGAATAATGGTTAAAATAGTTGATGACTAAAATAATTGGTACTTGCAGGCATAAACCTCTCCAATAACTTTGTCTTTGTTTTAAACAGTTACATCTTTTTAATCAGGTATGAGAATATGCTTTGTTTTTTGGAGCTGCATGGCTGACAGCCGGGACGGCTGCGGGACCCTGCAGGATCTCTGACTCCCAGCAGCCCTCAGGACCACAAAAAGCCAGACAGGGTTGCTGTTTTTTTTCAGACCCACAGTCATTCTTTAAACACAGCGCTCTTGGCCTCCTTAAATAAAACCCTAAACCCACACAGGCAGAATAATGCCTGCAAAACATAAAACCCTGATTACTTTCCACGAGCTATGTACATACAGGAAGAAGTGACGTAACGCTGGAGAGAGGCTAAAGGAATTATAAGAAAATTATAAAACAATTACCTAGCAGCAGTAATCAGTTACAGTCCA
Source organism: Girardinus metallicus (assembly GCA_903067095.1). Lineage (NCBI taxonomy): Eukaryota > Metazoa > Chordata > Actinopteri > Cyprinodontiformes > Poeciliidae > Girardinus > Girardinus metallicus. Next base: position 7,675 of record CAEGAE010011478.1, on the reverse strand, counting down.
GTGATTTCCATAGCTTCAAAATAAATGTGCCTGTTTCGCACAGCTTTTTTTCCATGGCTACTATCTTGGCGACATGTGGGGAAGGGGAAGGGAGCCAGGCGCATGCCCTTTACCTAGAGGAACTCACCAGGGAAGGAGGACAGTGAAGCAATTTAGATCTGTTGTCAACTCAGCCCCCCGAGGTTGGGAGACAGGATAATGCGTCTCCTTCCTTGAATGATAAAAACAGCTTCACAGCGCCGCACAGTTCACTCTAATTGCTGCAACCAAACAAATCTGAAGCTGTACAGATTTGAGAGAGACTGCATCGGGGGAGGAGTGGGCAGAGGTTTGCACGTTGGTTAAAGCTCAATCTACAAACTCCTAATTATTACAATACAAACAGCTAAAAAGGAAATACATCACTCCAATTAGATTACATCACTTCAAACCTAATATTCCTGACACATGAATTAAATGCATCGACAAGAAAGGGTTTTCATTCCATTTTGGGGGTGTCCTAACTGGGCATTACCTTTTTGGAAGCGAATAGCTTTACTGCATCCTCATGGAAGAAAGAGACTTTAAAAGATCTGCTGTTGCTGTACCAACCTTCCAGACCTCTCAGGTCTTCTGGTTCTGGTTCTGCTCCACATCCCCAGAACCAGAGCCAAATGAGGAGAAGCAGCACCACTATTCTGGAACAAACTTGCAAAAACAAACTGCAAAACAGCTGAAACACTGAGTTTATTTAAATCAAGGGTAAAACCATACCAAACCATACCCACTGGAACACTGATCAACATATATTATGTGTACTGATGATTTTGATGATGAAACTCGACAAAACATAAGGTTTGTCACTGGTATCTCAATTGTTAACTATGATGTTTTTGTGACTTCTTATTTTTGTGCTTTTATGATGCAAAGAACCTTGAACTGACTTGTGAGATGAATACGCTACTACATAAACAAACTTGATTTCTGTGGAATTTCACAATGAATTAAAGAAATTACTTTTTACTTTGCCCTCGAGAAGATCAGCTATTTTACTAAGGAGAACCTTGATACATTTTGAGAAATCTGAACTGTCTTTTACACTTGGTTAGTCCAAAATGATATACAACTCAACATGTGGAGAGAGTTAGTCATAAGGTCATTTGGCAAGAAAAACTAGTCTGTATGTTGATTGGTCTGTTGGTGTGTCTGCTTTTTTCCCCTACCCTATGTCTGTGTGTGTGTTTTTTGTCTGAGTTATATTTATATGTACAGCGTATATATATGTAAATGAGTGGGAGTTTTTATTTGCTCTTCTTAAAATCAATAAAGAGGTGTTTTTAAAAAATAAAAAAAACTGGAGCTTTACACCAATTATAGAGTGGTAAAGTTTTATTTCCCCCACTGAAGGGGGTGACGGTCAAAGAGAAAGACCATAATTATCAGGTGTTTCACCAGTGTGACACATATCTTGACCACCCACATCCAGAGGTCCAAGTATGCAATGGCACAGATATGGAATATGGATTTGTGATAAAGGAGGCCAAGCACAGTAGGGCACTCCTATCTACAGCCCCATTAATCTGTGATTAGGGAGCTTAAGGGGGGGTTTATCGCAGAGATAAGAGCCTCCTCTGGGGGCAGCCGGGCGAGGACCAGAGGCATGCGTAGTGAGGAACGTGGCCGGCCAACTTAATGATTGAACGCAAAAGAAAAGGCGACCTCTTCTATTGAATTAAGGGAGATAACAGAGGAGGGTTGGGCAGAGATAAGACGGAGAGAGACGGAGACCCGGGAAAGAGGTGGGGTACTGTACTGCTGCTGATCGGATGACACAAGCAGGAAAAACAAAACGGAATCTGTAGCCGTTTCAGCTCCTACAATCCCACCCCGGAATGTGCCGCATGAACGACTTTGCCAGTTGGATCAGATCAAACCTGTTTTTAATGTTACACAAGGCTATCACTTACACTCCTGAGAGCCGGGATTAGAGGCCTGTGCTCAAGTGTACGCGGAGACGCAGGGGTGGAGTGATAAGGGGGGTGATGGATGGCTTTATGGCCTCATTCTCTCCTCATCTCTTTGTCTCCATTTGCCAAACAGAAAGGTGTACTGTTATCTTCCCTTATGCTACAGTAGCACTTGAGAAGAGGTATCGCCTGACTTAAAATGGTACCTCTGTTCAAATTTGTGCATTTTCAAGTCAAACAAAGACGCTGCTTAATACCTTTTTCGTTTGTACACATCACCTCATCTTGACTCACGTTATTTGATTGTTTATCTCCCTTTCTGTTACAGTAACTGAGGCAATCATCAGGCTGAGTACAATGGTCCCGTTGATACTGCAGTGGGCTCAGACACAGGCGCATTTAGTGGCATCAGGTATACCAAGGTTTTAAGAACATGTAGTCTCAAACACACTGTTAGTCTCTAAGTTCAACTGTGAAGTTCACAGCTGAACTTTACCTACTCTATTGCTGCGGCCTATTTGTCAATTGACTGAAAAAGGTTTATGATACCGTTTGGAATGATTCCTGGCCTCAAACTTAAATTAGCTCTATTTTACCACTGCAGAAGGCAAACCAAGAGTACTCTATCTGTCTACTAAGCAGCTGACAGCAGGCTGGCTGCCTGACTAAAAAGCTAAATTTGGGTTATTATAATTTGGTGCAACAAGTTAATTCTACTGCAAAATTCAGTGTGTATTCAACACTGTATGCTCAAGTCTATTATTCTAAAACATAGCTAACAATGGTGCAACAATAAATCAGCCCAGATTCCCTTAATTTTAGGTGATCGGCCAAATCAGTCTTATCTTCCCCGAGAGAGGACTGACATACAGATAAGGTCGTCACTGTGGTTAACAAGTGTGGTTAACAAGTGACAATAAAGTTCCTACGTTTACCATGGTAAACGTAGCGACTTTATTGCCATATTTAGCAACTTTTCATGCCAAAAAAAAAAAAATCAGTTTTAGCCAAAATCAGAATCGGCAGATCAAGTTCTTTAAAGGTTGGTTATTGGCCAGAAAACTGCAGTCAGTGAACTGCTAATTATAAAAAATTTTTCGGGAAACATTGATAATTGTTTATTTCCTGTTGTCAATAACAAATATGTATTATGCTATAACTTTTTTTGCAAATACTAAGAAATCATGGTCTTTTCACAAAGTAACCATCTCATACAAATCTATACCTCTCTAGTTTCCTATTAGTAGCACTACATTCAAAATGTTTTGTTATTGTTAGGAAAATGAAAAAGTTCAAGCTTTAGGGACATCCATGTTTCAGGATTTCAAATCAAAAGGATGGAACAACTTCCAGCCATTGAAACACCCTTGTTTTCAGTGGCTCATTAAAAAAACAAGGTTTGTCTAGTTTCTGTTTGGTTTCTATAAACAGCGAAGGAAACTTAGGCCTTAGGAAAACAGCTCTCCAGTGTTGCTCCCAAAACAGGGAAACATGAAACGCAGTGTATAGGACTTGATGTTCATTAACACACAGACATGTTGAAATTAGGGTAGGACTTTAATACATTAAGTTTGATTAATTACTGACAGATTGTAATGTGTTGAAAACTTTGACACAATTAATCACTTTTTATTTTATTGTATTTATTTTTTTTTTCATAGTGCTGTCTCAAGCTGGAACCACTGTTGAGTGTTTCTGGTACACCCATATATCTCATGCACATAAACTGTATCCGCAAACAAAAGTGATAAATGACAAAGCCGCTTCTTTTGGCCCACAGGGGGTTAAATTTTGTTTAAAAGAAAACATTCAATATCTTTATTATTTGAGCTTATATGTTTATTTATTCAATGATAAAGCACTTAAAAGGATTTTTGAACTGAATATTGTCAATATATGTTTTTTTTCATTAAAATCAAATAATTTGGATTGATTAAATACAGATTGCTTAATCTGTTTAATCGAGTTTCACCACTGCACCTTTCCCTTTAGAAAAACACAGTAAGCACAAACTGGACCCATGTCACACATAACATGTTTTCTTACACTCTCGCTCTAGTTTTGAAGTTTTACAAACCAATGCACTCTTGACACCAGTCAGAATTGCTTTATTACAGTCGCTGCCTTTGATCGCCCTGCTCCTCATTCGTCATCCGCAATAAAGAGACAACATTTCTGCTGATGACAGCATAAGGGGACGCTTAGCACCAGAGGTAAATGACACACGGTGAGCTCAAAGGCTGTGGAACATTTACAGTAATGGCTCATCAGTCAATGAACCCGGCGAGATCTTTAGGGCAGGAGCACAAACACGAGTTCCTGACGCCGTCGTTTGGGAAACACATCCTTTAACTCATTTAGAAGGGCGATCCTGTGATTGGGCTCCAGTGGGGACCAAAAACAATGGAAACAGTATTTTCAGTTCTGCTTCAGGCCGTTTTACTAAATACACACAGATTTGGAAGACAACGTGGTTGGAAGCATGATAAAGGGGGCATTTGAGCTCATAAACACCTAAGAACAGGAACATCTGTTTTTTTTCCTAGTCCTTATAAATTTTAAATCGTTTCTTAGTAATGGGTGAATTGTTTTACTATGAATAGCAGCATAACTTATAAATGTCTTGCAAAAATATTTGCACATCTTGAACTTTTTCACATTCTGTTGCGCTACAAATAAAAACAATTTCAAGAGTACTGAGATTTTATGTGAGACACCCACACAAATAATCACCTATTTGAGAAGCGTGAAGAAAATTGTTTAGTTTTTTTCCCATTAAAAAAAACAAAAAAAATACAGAAAAGAAATCTCACCTCATGATGTTCTCACCACAATGTTTTGTGGTTGGGATGGTGCATCGAATCAGATGACACAAGTTTAACTGGATTTTTTCTGGATCTCTTCGGGGAATGTCTTTATATCTCTCTTTAATAAAAATCAAATTTGTGGAGATCACAACTTCTCCCACATTACATATATCTCTGCAGCTCCTCCAACTGGTTTAACTGGGTTTTATCAGTGGGAACCAAAGTAAAGGGAACTGCACGCAACACTTCAGACTTATGCATCTGTTTTCTGTCGGTGTGTTACATCAAGAAACACAAAAATGAATCAACTTCATGACTGTAACAAGACAAAATGTGTAAAAGTTCAATAGACATTGAGTGTTTTCACTCCTTGTCGTCTGGTAATTTAATATGATATAGATTATGTTATGTTAAATCATAAAGAACCCAGAAAACAGTCTGGGTTCACAACTGCAACATTTTTTCCCATTTTCAGTTGCTGTGGTTGGCTTTCACACTGCACTGTGTCAAACGCACTAAACCTTTTGAGAAAACTGTTTCCCCCCATTGCCTATGGGGGCACTGCACCAAGAACTACTGAAGGAAATGACACAAAAACCTCAGAAGACAACAATGAGCACAACTTCCTTTTTCACAAAATGTAAACAAAAATGGAGTGGTGTCAGATTTTAGTGGTTGTAGGATTTCTCGTTTGTTGTTGGTAAAAGATCATGAGCCATTTCTCTCGCTTACGCCAGACTAGCATGTTTGCTTTGGTCGTATTTACACAGATTGCCCTTCGCTGTAGTCCACGTCCTGCTTTGGCAAGCTCTCCTGTCTGCTTGGCGTTCACATATACATTCAAAAGGCACCAGAGTTCCCTTCAACAGAACTGAGACCAAGGTTTATGGGTCGATCATAGTTTGCTTTTAGTCCACATTAGAGTTCGATTGTGTATTCACACCTCCCCAAATGAACTGGACATTCAAGACAAACAAATCAGAGTTCAATTGAAGCAGACTAAACAGGGTTGGTGTAAACGCACCCTAAAACTTTCGAATGGCACTCTAAATCCATCCTACTATATTTTTAAATATACAGAAATCTCATCGAGAAAGACAGCAGCAAATGTAACAAAATATTACCAAGGAGGCAAGTCCTGGCTCCAGACGAGTTTAACAGGGGGGTATTGGATTATTCTGGGGGGGCAAAATCAATCTACGGAGCAATAATAATATTACTTGAGTAAAAGAAAAAGGTACAGTGCAGTAAAACTACTATTATAAATACCTTTTTACCAAAGAGGTTATCAAGTGAATGTAACAAGTACTTTTGAACATAGACAAAATCAGTAGCCTATAGGCTACTAGTTAACAAGCTTTAAGTGCTGTATTGGTATTAACTAGTCATTTTTTAGCTAACATTACCTGCATCCAACAGCATTACTCAACTCAGTCGGTTAGTTTGGGGCGAAAATTGTTAAGTTTTTTTCTTTTTGTTGGTTTGCTGCCATGATTCTAACACACACCTGTGCAGCTCTGCACAGCAGCAGCAGATCTCCTTCGCTGCCGCACAGGTGTAACCCAGCACAAGTGTCTTAGTGCTTATGTTGCGTTTAAAGGCGGCTCAGAAAAGCAGGTTACGACATGTTAATAACGGATTAAACAGTTTTGGCTACTGAAAAAAAGTGACAGAGGGTACAGATATGGGAAGTGTGAAAGCCCCTACTGTATCAAATCGATATAGGAATAACAGAGAGTTGGTCACTTTAAGGTAAAAACAACAAACAGCTTCTAGTCCCCGGGGGCACGGCTGATTCTGTGGGCGGGCTGCTGCCGGGCCTGGCTTATATAAAGTCCTTTTGTGTTTTATTTACTGTTGTCATAGTAACTGAACTAACGGGCACTGGGAGGCGGTGACGGCGGTTCTAGTAAGCTGAGTTATAAACGTGCTGAACAGGAGCTGTTGCAAACTGTTTTATGTACAGATTGCTTAATGTACCGTCAGTTATCAGCTATGAAATAAAACGGTGCTGAAAGTTGATGGAAAGTAATATTATGTTGTTTAGATTGTTTTTACGTTACATGAATCAAAACTGTTTAGCTATATTGTGTCTTTCTGTGACACAATATAGCTAAAATAAAAACAAATACAAATATATTGCATATCGTTTATGCAGTAGCATATGGGGTAACAAATGGAGGTTATTCTGAGACTTTAGTGTGTGACATTGGCTGTACCTTTGTATTAAAGGATCTAAATCTGTTTATTACAGGAATAAGTATATTGTGTAGAATGATAAAGAAAACAACGTTGACACAATGATTATTTTGAAGAAAGATCAAATCTGGTGCTGATTGGAAATGTTTAACCAGAACAGATTCCAGGAGGATTAGTGAAGCACAGATTTGTTTCTGCCTCATCACTTCTACCTGTTCTATACTTTTTACAGGAAAGTCAGCATCTGTTACACTGACACCAGTCCTGGTGTGTGTAACACATGCTGCAATCACAATCTTTAATATGTTTTCTGCAGAATTTTATTTTGCGGCCCTTTATATCTGCTATTAATGTGGATTGCTGCAAATCAACAGAGAATTAAATAATTCGAACAACTGCTATAAACTCATTGCATCTCTGAATAGTGCTATTTATATCTTATATGCATATCATCTAGTGGTGGCAAAAGCAACAATAAACTAGTATGCTCTGGACTTAAGATGAAGTACATGAACACATATTCATGACATACTTTGCTTAAATTAATAAATGTAATTTCAGCAAAGAAAAATTAACTTTATACCAGGTGAGTCTCTCTCACCTGAGAATGTGAACCTGTGCTGGGCTGATTCTGTGCCTTCAAATTATTTGAACAATCCTCCTGTAGAAGATTCATAACTTATAACTTAAGAGTCTGAAACAGGAACAGGTCTGAACAAACAG